>WOGO01002758.1:0-15320 GCA_015342085.1 Leptinotarsa defecta | reverse complement strand
GTCATGACTGGTCATGACGAATCATGGGTATATGATTGTAACAAATGTCGACGTTTTGTTCACTGTTTTCTTCAATTGCCGTGGCGTAGTGCATTAGGAGTTCTTGTCACATGATCATACGGTCAATGAAGAGTATTATCTTGAAGTTATGCTCCACTTGCGAGAAAGAAGAAAGTGTCTGGTATTGTGGATAAACAATTCATGGCGCATCACGATAATGTATCTGCTCACTCGTCATTGCTTGTTCATAATTTTTTTGACAAAAACAACACCGTTATTATGCCTCAGCCACCGTATTCACCAGATTTGGTCCCCTGCAACTTTTTCCTGTTCCTAAGACTGAAGAGACCCATGTAGGACGGCGTTCTGCGACGATTGAGAAGATAAAGTCGCCGATGTTAATTGAGCTCTTTACAGTGCCACAGTGTTATTAAAACTGATTAGCATGTCTTGAACATGGTTCTGATCAAGGTTTCATTCGCTCCCCGCGCGCCGGTAGTTTTGTTGAAAATGTGAAGACGCTTTCGCTTGTTAACAATTCATGTACAGGACGTCTCTATCAGGAAGGTGTATATGCGACAATAAGGCTTTCACAGATCTAACGATATCTCGAGTGCTGCTGTGGACTTATTTTGTTTCACAATTCAATTCGTTTTTTACCTTTTTGACACAAAAAATGTGTCAGTTTTGTCAATACACAAATAGATAAAAAAAAACATCCATGCAAATTATGCAATGGGTGCAATACTCATAAATATAAAATTACACTAGATACATTTGAATAGTCTACACAGTCAATTTGAATGGCATAAAAACTAAATTAGTTACCGAACGTCGGCAGTTTCTTTGTATGGCATGGGCGGCGTGGTATTAATACGAGGTATAATCATTATTTTCATTTGGAAGGCTTATATAGTATTAACTAATAAATTTATCAGACCCGGTACATTAGTTTTTCATTTGGCTGTTCGGATTGACTTCCTATAGACTATATACACAAGTACATCACTTCAATGAAATTAATAAAAACGTTTTTCTCGAATATCCACTAGTTGATTTTATTTATACGACCGGTTTTGGGTTCGAGTTTTCAGGTAAGATGTAAGGTAAGGACAAGTACTTTGGCGAAACAGGATGCCAACTTCAAAATTCACCACTGAAAATTCTAGGGGTTGTTATAAATTCAAGAGAGGAGACATACATAAATCGAGTTGCTCATTCAGGGGTATATATTTCTGGTTTTCAATTGATTTGTTAATTTCCATGGATTCCAACAAATTCATTTTCTTCCCTTTATTACAGGTTTGTTCTGGTTTTATGAAATTCAGGTTCTAGGACGTCAGGATCATACGCAGTTCATACGTTCTGGTTTATTGAGGATAAGTTCGGATAGATCCTCTGTTCTGTTTTCGACTGCGAAATGATCCTAAACTCTTGAAACCGTCACGAATCGTTCTTGCTCTCGAGGCTGAACTGTTGAGAACTGTTCCCGTTGCTCATGCGCATTCATGTGGAAATTATTTTGGGTTTTTTTTATCTATTTGATTTAAATAATTGATAATTGAGGTTAGATAACATTTGAACTGACTACAAGGATACGCTACATACAAAATAGACATGATCAACAGTATTTTCTTGTCTTCATTTCTTCATATATTCAATACAGTGATCTCCTCAAAATGCGTTCTGGTTTAGCAATGTATCTGAGACTATTTCGGACTGTTTTGAGATTTTCTGTGCATACGCATCATGTTTTGCGCAGTTTCCAAACAGTTTCGGGTGTTAAAACCAGAAAAAAACCTTACATATGTGTAGGATTTTGAGGTTATCTTTATCTTGTGTTTTGATTTTTGAAAATGTTCATATATTGTAGATTTTTTGTCCAAACAGACATGTTCACGCAGCCTTATGTCAAAATTTCTAGCGGTTTCGCCTGTATATACTGCAGAGCATTCGCCATACTCTATTCAATAAATTTTGACATAAGGCTGCGTGAACACGTCTGGACAAAAATCAATAATGTATGAACATCTTGAAGATAAATAAAGATAACCTCAAAATCCTATACATATGTAATAAACTGAAGAAAATGAATTTGTTGGAAGCCATGGAAATTAACAAGTCGATTGAAAACCAGAAATATATACCCCTAAATGAGCAACTCGATTTATGTAGGTCTCCTCTCTTGAATTTATCTGAATATTACCGGAGTTTTTTCCAACACCAAATCGTTATTTTTACACCTCGACACGTGTTTCGATCACCAAGTGATCATCTTCAAGAGGAAGATAGTAGTCGGCTGGCGAGAGGTCCAAGAAGTGGGTGAGGCAGAACTTAGACGCTGAATTCGTTTAATTATCGGACGGTGATTTGCGAACCGTGTGGATGGGCGTTGTAGTGGAGCAGGATTAGACCTCTTCTGTTGGCCAGTGCCGTTTGCTGCTGATGGAATTCTCGGTACATTTCGTTGATTTCCTCACAATAAGACAGCTGGCCTGGTTACAAAAAGTTATAGTGAATCACACCAGACGCTGACCACCATACAGTAACTATATAGTCTTTTTTGGTGGGTTTTCGCCTTTGGGAAGTGCCTGGATGGCTCATCGGTGTCCAACTGTACAAGATTCATTTTTTATCACACGTGACGATCCGATCCAGAAAAAGGTCGAATAGTGCGTTCATCAATACTATCATTGCTAAATGCCTGGTTAATTTTTTGGCAGCGCTTTGGTCCATTTGAATTTGTAGAGAAAAATTGGCCGAAAATCGCTCAATAACATCACATGAATAATGAGCTGAAAAGGGGCAAAAAACTTACATTTGAAAAAACGTCAGCATCAATGTATAGAGTACAAAATTCTCCATCGATCAGTATACACCAAGACACAGTAGAATAAAAATTTATTGTGATATGGAGCTACTAAAACACATGACATTAAAACGGACAAGACTATTAAACAACTGTCTTTTTCCATCAGTGCCAAGCATTAAAAAAAGAGTTCTCTGTAAAATGAGTCAGATTGTCCGATAATGATTTATTTATAGTTGATAGTATAACAGTAGATTCCAATGCAATTTCTTGAATTACTGGAAAAAAATATCAACAGCTATATTTTTAGATTTTGATTTAATGGGTTTGAACACACTAGTCCCATTGATTTTCTCAAAGAATTATTTCTTCATTTATAGTTATACTCGGTACTTTCAGAAAATTGATATTGTTCAGTGAACTGTTTTGTTGTTTTTGTTCACTATACTCTTGTTTTTTTTCTGAACTAATAACTGTAAATATTTCAGTTAAAAGTTGTTTCCATATAATTTTAATAAATGTTTTATTTTTTTCAGGTGATCCTGCTCATGGTACTCAGAAAAAACCCGGAAAAAGAGGTGAGTAATACGTTGTTTTATTATTTAAAAATATTCTTGATGTAGAGCTAATGTAATATCAATGTATTTCGATTTAATGATTGAACATCGTTCTGAAATTTGATAATATTCCAGATTCAATAATTTTAAAATCTGTTTTAAATTTGTCAGAGCGATGTTTAAAAATATATTTCTTAATGCCAAACTATCCTGAAAACAAATGAATCAGATTATTATTTTTAAACAAACCTTTCATTCTGCCTATATTCTACAAAGTAGCTTCACCTGTCTGTAATAAATAATAAGTTACTGCTGAAAAATAAACTGGTAAACTTGGAAAAAAAGTACAATCAATTGCATAAATACAACTACTCGTTTTGCCACTTACTAGTAAGTAATAATGAGCTCCTTGTTTTTAAACTCATGGTTTAGACAGCTAGTGGCAACCAACGACAGTTTCAAAATATATTTGGATATAATGAAAACATGATAAAACTGACCAATGAAAATCCATTATTATCTGAGATCTCCACTTGAAAGTACAAACAAAAAACCGCGACACGTGTTTTTCTATTCGATAGCATCCTCGGGCGTGACAATACTGTTTACAAAGAATTATACTAAACATTATGTAACTCTCAACTTACTTTGGTGATCCTACCAATAATACCGCTCGTTTTTTTTTTAAGGCAAAGAATTGGATGTTGCCTACTGAACAAATGATGATTTGAGTACATTCATTTAATATATTGGGAGTATACAAGTTGACTTGTGGTTCTTGTCTAAAATTTTATATATGGCAAACCCGAAGATATTTTTTCAAAAGAATAAAAGATCATAGAAGTTGTTTTTTCGAATGGAAAGACCACTTCAACATTTGGGAATCTGGTAGAGTGGCACAAGTTCAATCATTAGGAACAGAAAGGTTCAAAACTCAGTCTTTTGGAATGTTCAGAAATCTATTAATGTAAAAATTCGGGATCATTGTTCACTGTTCGGATATATTTGAATTGTTCCCCTTTATTTAGTGTCCAACAAGAAAATTAGTAATTAGGACAGATCTTAAAAGTAGGTAAAATGATAGCTAAGGTAAAAATTGTTTTTCATTTTTCTCCAGTCTTATGAGTTGTTCCTAGGTAGGTAAATAGTTTAGGTAATGAATTTATCATGTAGAAATTTTACAGGTAGTAAAACTTTGAAATTTATTTTACTCTTGAAAAAATTGACCGTGGTTAACACCATAGTTATGAAATTTATAATATTGCAGGCTTTCAAAATAAACCGTCGTATACAGGATGCTGTCTATTTATCGTTTTAGCAATTTTTTTTCATAGTCCCCATTTGAAAAAAATTGGTAAAAAAATAAAACTTCACTTAGATGGTCATTACTTCAAATCTAGATGTATTTTTTAATGCTGAACAACTTTTTTAAATAACATTTTCCGAGATTTTTCAAAAAAAGAGTACACGTGTGTCTTACTATATTTTGTTGGTGCATGTTTACTTTTAGGGAATGCACAAACTTTTATCAAGAATAATTTTCTGTCGAAAAACCCTTAATGAATAAGTTTCCCATATGGTGCATACTTTGGGGATGACACTGTATATCGATACTTCTTTTGAAATCTGGACTATAGTTAATATTACAAAGACTTCTTTGATTTGAATAATTCATTTGTTAAAATCAATTGGAAAAACTGTTTGACTTTTCCGCATCCCTGGTTGGTGGTCGTGACGATTTCCTCAGGCCCTCCCTCACTGATTTTTAATTTGACCGCTGTTTTACCTTATTTGACCGCTAACAAATTCAATCATGATCGGATAACAATACATCGAGTCCCTGAGGTTCTCTTAACTCCCTATGAATTTCCCAAGTAAACGACAAACATCATAAGGACTTCCGAGACTCTCAAACGGTTGGAAAAAGGAAATGACTAATATTGGATTGTTATTGGAAATAGTAGTTAAGGGTTACGGGGTGTTAGGCAAAATAAGCTGATTGACCTTGGATTGGGTTTTTGAGGTTATATCATCATTTCTGACAGAATAAAGTTAAATACATATTCAACGACCCCACAAACATATGGTAAACATGATTTAATTTCCCGCTATATTTTTTGTGTGGTTGTGTTTTGAAATGAATCTCGCTCCACAGCTGGGAAGATGAACTGAATTTTAAAAAAGTCAAACTTTTGAATTAATACTATTTTTAGGACGGCCCCGGAATACAACAGAGAAAACGTAATCATGAGGAAGACATCCAGAGTGGGAAAACGACTGAAAAAGGATTATGAAGCCTTGATTAAGGGTGAAAATCTTCCAAGACACCAATTGAAATATTTCGGAATATATCGTCAAGGCAAATAAACGAGATGTTTTTGAGTGAATTCAGGTGCAAATAATATTAAACTGAAGACTAAACCAGCAGGCGATTTTGTTTTGTTTTTAGATATAGGTACTCACCTCTCAGCTGTAAAGCGATTTATCTGTGATTATAAAAAATAAGTTCATTTAAATTTATAGTAAATCATAGTTTGCCGTGTACAAAAAGCATATATAATTATTTTATTTCATATAATTTGAAATGTACAGTACAAATTGTAATATTTATTTTTTCTGTAAATTCATCGCTCAATAGTAGTTGTATTATTTTTTAGAACATTGAAATATTGACTACCAATTTCCATTATTCAATTCCTAATATTTTATTGTAGTTTCAAATGTAACTTACTATTTATTTCTACCGAAGGGTAGTTTGTTGTAAATTTGTTTTATATCAAATAAAATTTGTGAGTCAGTTTCATAATGGCATTTATTCTAATTATTTCTAATTTAACCTATCATTAGGTAATTTATCTGAACGCTTTTGATGTTTCTGCTTGTTGACGTTTGCTTTTGAAGTGGTTTGATTTTCATCTGATTGATGTATTTTCGCTTGGTGTCTTTTTTTTTGAACTTGTCACAAATTAGTATATTACAGTTGGTTGGGGAGCGAGGTTTAATGCTGTTAGAGTTTTCCAACAGCTCTTGTGTTGGAAAATTAAGAAATGAAACCATAAGTGTTTTTGGTTTCTTCAATCTAAAAAAACGACGGGGAGTAGAGAAGAATCATTTTTGAAGAAAACATTTGATTTTTAAATTTTTATTATTGTAACCATTGGAAAAGATCAGTTTTCACAAGTCATTTATAAAAAAATAAATAAATTTATCTCAAGATTGGTTGTAAGATGGGTATTGTTAAATTTCAAAACAGTTATTGGTTTTTGATTGATTTCTTATTTCGAAAGCTGACACTAAATTTCAGTGCCTACAATTAAAATGTCGCTATCGTTCACTGTCATTATTTTTCAGGTTTGAAAGTCGTCGATTTTTGAAATTTCTTCCTGACGTTTCTTCGCTGGTGCAAGTGGCTAGCTTCTTCAGAGGTTTATCCATCCCGAGTTATCTCTGACTGGATATTAAAGTTACTTAAAAGCTAGCCACTCGCGCCAGCGAAACGTCAGGAAAAAATTCGAAAAATCGACGGTCTTCAAAAACCCGGAAAATAGTGATTCTGAAAACCTCGGCCGCGAAAACTTAACCAATGTGTTCGTAGTCATTGTTGAAATTAAATATTTTCGAGATGGAATGCCCATGTTATTGCTTAAAAAATTATTTGAGATTAAAAACGATCTACTTTTGACGGAATCAATTGACGCTTATGAAAATCGGAAATGTATTTACCATAACACATGTTTCGCTATACAGTAAATTTTTCAAGTGTGACTAAAACTACTTGCTCATTAAATATAAATATATACCATTCTGTGAAATTTTAATATATTCTATTGGTTCATTCAATAAATTAATAATTGTGTAACAAAAATTTTTTATCATTCGTGATTAAAATACAAAGTCAAGTCATAGGTTTTTTTGCAACTATATTATGCTTTTAATTTTAACTAGATTGTTGACTATTTTTCGTTTCGAGTAAGTTTTCCAACATTTCACTGACACAAGTTGTTGGCATCTTTTGAATATGTCACTTTTCATATCGGAGAAGAGTTAAATTTCTTCAAAATGAGCAACAGTGATTAATTTCGAAAAACAACAAATAGAAGGGAATTTAACTCCGATGGTCTCACTCAATCTATACTGAAGTATTCAAATCAAAACACTGTATAGGGTTCTCGTAAATGGCTGTAATTTCTGTAATCGAAGAAATATAGTTTTTCTACAGAATGTGCTCATAATTTTTTTGGGCAGGATGTCTTTCAACTTTGAGGAGTTGACTACTGATCTGCATTTTTGTTGGATTTTTTTTATATTGAAAATTTCGATTATTCCTGAAAGTTTCAGTACTTTGATGAGCATCAAATGAATAATGTTTTCTTCTATGGCAGCCTTGTAAATCACCTCAATGGAAGCAATACTTAATTTTCTCTCGAAAAGTGTCATTTTGTAATGAATTATTTTAATATTTGGTCCTCTAAATTAGTTGCATATTTCACTAACCAATCAAAAGAAATATTGTTCATAGTTTCAAAGAAATAAAATTGTATCTGGTCTTGCTGTTCCTCCAAATATCATACTTTTTATATATGTAAGTAGATAAGTACATTATAATCACTCCCATATTGATTTCAATTTAAGAGCCACCGGTAGACAGCTGTTTCAGCCTATTGGACATCGTCAGTACTGGGCAGGCGGTCCGATTGAAGACAAAACGTGAACAACAGAGAAAAGTTCTTAATGAAAATAATTGCGTAAACACAGGCTAGACATGAATAGAACCACCTATTGGTGTGACACCCAAGTCAACTTGCCAAGTTTGTATGTCAGTGTTGGTGGTTTGACCAGTCAACCACAGCTGCGATAACAGAAATTTGGAAAGCTAACCTGGAATGTCATCGGAAAACGAAGCCACATGTTTCTACAAATGATATGAAATCAAGAAAGGTTATTTCAGTCAAGCTTCTGGAAAATAATTCCATGAAAATCAAAAGATGAATAGATAAGTACTATTCTGATCATTCCGGTGGCTCTTAAATTGAAGTCAATAGGAATGATCAGAATAGTACTTATCTATTTATCTTTCGATTTTCATGGAATTATTTTCCAGAAGCTTGACTGAAATAACCTTTCAGGAACTCATTAGAGGCTTCCATTTATTTGAACTTATAGACGTAGAAAAACTTCATTGGCATAGGGTATTTGAAGTTCTCAGGAATGTCTTAAGAAATTTGAAATTCCCAATAATGAATAGTCGTTGCAGATCAAAAAAATTGTTGCAAAAATTCCAGGTCCGTATTCAGAATTTTAAAAATTAGAGAGACCCAGGCCTCCATAAAAGTTCTATGAACATATTGAAGAGGAGAATAAATGGATGAAATATGGAGGTCTACTCTTTGAACTATGTGACTACTATAGACTCTACTCAGATCATAGTCTTTTTTCAACATGGCAGCAATCTTTGCTAAACATTTTCACATTCATATTTTCGGTTCGATGAGACGTTTTTTGATATAATAGTGAGAGTGAATCACTTCTATTTCTGTTACGAAACTCTGAGTTATTTCATATGAATATTTTTTGGCGTTAATTGTATCGCCTATTAAAGCGAACGAGCACTTTTCCCAATCACCAGAAATGCAATACTTTCCCAACACGCGTTTCACTAACCATGAGTTGTATGCCAGTCACCAGTTCAACTGATAGATGCTACTAAGTAGTGAAACGCATATTGGAAAAAAAATGATATTGTGAACATTTATAATTATCATGAATAGTGTTATTGATTTTCACCTTATAACGGGTCAGTTTATACAAAGTATTGCGTTTCTGGTGATTGGGAAAAGTGCTTCTTTTGGATTTATTCTGTGCCAGAGGTTCCAGTTTTACCTTTCAATTATTTTCTTGTATTGAATAAACCTAAAGAAGCTGAATTTACCGCTGAGCTGAAATATTTAGTTCAAAGCGTTTTCCAATCCAAACACCAGTATTTTGAAAATCCCAAGAGGGAGTTGAAACTTTCTTTCAATTTAAAAAACCACTGTTCAAAAGTGTAAACCAAGTCTCTATTCTCCAAAGTTAACTATTCTGTCGGAAAACAACGTACTGCATTGATTAATAAAGGCTATAATATCTAATAATACTGTATTGATGTCAAACAATTAAGCTGCAAAATTTGAGTTCTAAAACCTGATTCACACAGACAAAAAATTTAGCACATAATTTGAAGCACGTGTGCATCAAGCTTAAAATAGTTATTTATGTATCATGAATTCACTTTATTATAATTGATTGTTCATATCTAAGCCATAATAAACAAGATTATAATAATAATTGGTCTTCATTTCTAAATCGTGGTAAAGGAAAAAATACATATACAAGTATATAAAGAAAAAGGTGAGGTGTCAGCTGGGAGTAATTTAAAAAAATGAACATAATTCCCCTTGTCTTCAATCTAACCCCAATATGAAGTAAAAAAACATTCAGAATTCAACGAATGCAGGTACCTAAAAATGAAATAAATATATTTTCAACAAGCAATAAATACATCAGTGCAATGGACTTATACAATTTATTTGTATAAAAAAAACAATAGGATAACATTGCTTATTAATGCTACAATAGAAATGTGAGGAGTAAATCGGAGTCACAAAGAAAAATAATATTGAGCGTCTCAATTTCACAATAATGTCACTCTGAGAGCAGGATATTAATTTCATTTTAAAAATATGGCAAGATTAAGTTTACTAACCTATACAAAACAACTAACTAACGTTATTACAAAAAACTGGCTCATTGACAGTTTGGGCGGAATTTCTTTGCCAACAGTAATGGTCGTTGCCCTTGAATATACATCTTCAATAAGCCTTAGATATATCAGTGTTGGTACATTATTGTTACTGTAATTATTACCGTTGGTTTTGCAGCTGTAACGATAATTTAGGTAGTCAGAGCTTTCATTTTCTGCATTGCAGTAAAAAATAAGTATTTTTCTACAATTGTTTGTATTGCAATGAATTAAATTGTAAGTATAACGTATAGAATCCTATAAATGTTTCTTGTACTTATTATTGATTTTATTATAGAAACACTTTTCGGTTCAAACCAAAATTTTGACTTGGATTGTCTCCACGTAGGTAGGAAACTTACAAAAATCTGGTCTTGTCTCCTCAATGTTTAATAGCAATAGTTATATATTTCTATTCCTCCATATCATAAGTAATACTTGGTAGAATAGGGCGGGTCACTGTGCATCCACCATCTTTCAGAAAATGTTTCTTTCAGGCATGAGTCCCTTGAATCATCCTTCAACTATATAAAATGCTCATAAAATTTTCCAAAGAGATGGAAAAAGATCAGATGTATTCAAGGAAGAGGTGCTTGTGGCTTACCATATCTATCTTAGTAGAAACTCATTAACTGTGAATATATTCCACTATATATTTGTAATAAATGTTATATATTAATACATAATCGTAATGTATCAGATTTTGACAGGTGGAGCTAAGATGCTGAATAAAAATTTTAAAACTGTGAATGAATAACTATAATCCGCTATATAGTTTCAATTCACAACAGCTTGAAGTCAGAATCGTGCGTGGAATATATTGAATGTTTTATTGTCCAAAGATCATAACAAATGCATCAGAAGAATAACTGCCGAGAAGTAGGGGACATATTTGAAGATGTATCTTGGTGTTTCCCAAACAAATTTATCCACTGTATCGAAATTTGTTTTAATTTATAAAGTATATAATGTTGGATGAGTTGAAAATTCAGATAAGTTCGTGTGAACTTTTCATTTCCATAACAAAATAAATGAATATTCAATAGGGTAAAAAGGAAAATAGTCATGTTTCAAATATGTACCTAGTTATACGATATGAGAAATTTCAAGAGAGAACAGAACATTAGTCCTTTTTGGGTAAAACTGCATATGATTTTGATTCTTTGTAAATGCTTCGTTGTATTTTTTATAGGTGTTTCCGCAAATGTGAAATAAAACTTATAACCAAAATTGCTTGTTTCTCATTTACTATTTTCATAAATTCCCTGCTTCTCTCCAAAATATCTTTACATGTCTCCAGTCGTTCAACTAGACAGGTGCAAATGTTTTACGTTTCTTTTCACAGATTCAATTATTCATACAACAGCTTTATTCCCAGAACTCTTTGATTGGCTAACTCTTTAAATAGCCTTCAAATCTCAAATATATCAGTTTCCCGCTTTAAAAACCATATTCTTCACCTAGATATCTAATACTCTTTGCTTGTGTTGTTGTATTGTGTCTAGTGTTACTTGTCTGTAAGAATTATATTAGTTCAAACTGTTATACATTTTAATTTTTCTCAAATAAATATAAACTGATACAATAAAAAAATGCAGTTAGATCACAGATATGAGTATTTTCTTAAAAGTAACCAGAATATGATTTGAATATATTTTGGGGTTAATTATAATTATTTGAATCTAAATAGAAATGAATATTAGTGGATTTCTGTCCCAACACCAAACAGTTGTTTTTAACACCTCGACACGAGTTTCAACAGGAAGATTATTCTTTCTCCTGAAGACGGTCACTTGGTGATTGAAACACGTATCAAGGTGTTAAAAATAAGGACTTTATGTTGGGATATAACTCCAGTAATATTCATTACTACACAAAGGTTCCAAACAGTGCATCACAACTAAATAGAAATGTTGAAAGTGTTACATTTGTGACTGAATGACTTCAATTGTAATGTATAGATTGCATGATAATGAATAAAGCAAAAATAAATATTACTTCTTAGTTCTATCAAATTCAAAACTACTTTTTTAGTTTTTGATAAGTATTTTAGTTTAATCAATTTTTCTTCTGAATGACTTTTTCCACTTTAAGACCTTAGCATAATAAAACTTTTACATTTTGAGCAAAACATAGAGACATAATACATTGATATTTTTAATCATATCACCCTTCCTTATTCAGTATAGAAATGTTCTCTGATTTGTGAGAATTTTATTTTGTGGTCACCTTGGCATACTATCAATTCATTGAACAAGGACTTGACTTTGTAAACCTAGATCACACTCCATTTAGTTAACACTTATTTTTGTGTACATCTCTTATGAGACTTATGAGTTCCTATGATGGGTTGCCTCTCACAGATATTCTCAATCTTCTGAACATATTTTTTGAAATGCATAGAAAAACTGCCACGTTTTTTTTTTCATGTCAGAGATCGAACTTTATTCGGTTGAATATAATTTGCATTAGTCTCTGACAATTGAATAATACTTATGGCATCCTACATAAGTAAACAGTTATGGTGTGAAGATAGACAATAGAAGAGCCATTAATGTTTTATTGTGAGGATTAAAACATCTTTACTCTAGCTATTAAAATGTCCTGTTTTCTCCACAAATCTACCAAAAATCAGTAAATGTACCACCTATATTATAGTATACCATTCCATTTTATATTGTTTTTGTGAGACAATCCGAACTCAAAGCATCCCTTTTTGGCAATTTGGAATTGTAGATTGTAACATACCAAATATTCAAAATTCCTATTTTCACAGATATGGGAATCTGAGATTCTTTTGAGAAGTCTGCTTATTCATGTTAGGTTGGGGTTAGGTTAGGTATACAAATAGACGTCAGTTTGCAGTTTGTCTAAGGCGTCAGTCAACCTAATATACTCTTCTTCTTTTGTTAAGTTATGAAGTAGCGAATAACGTAGTGAGAAGTGAGTTACATAGATATCTACTTTTAGTTATGTCTTTTTATCTCTATACAAAGGTAATGTCATACTCAGAATCGGTGGCCTGACAAACGTTGTTCTACCATATAAAAAATATTTTTATAGGGTATCAACTTTGCTGCTAAATGAATAAAATACAACAAGAAAATTGTGAATAGGAATACCCTAATCACTTAGTGGAATGAAATATACTTCACGACCTATTCTCATACCTACCAAATATACACAAAATTTTTCATGAAAATCGGTAGGGCCATTTCGGAGTAGTGCGACTGTAAACACCGTGACACGAGATTTGTATGTATTAAATTGTATAACAGATGATTCTCATCGTTAATCAGATACATTTGTTTGTTTAATCACAGTTTTTTCACGTTGCCTGGTTACAGGTTACAGCAATGATTTGTAGTAATTTTTATTTTATTGTAATTGTTGAAAAGAAACATATAGTTCTTTTAATTCATTTGGAAGGAATTCAAAACTAACTCTTAACTGTGCAGTTTCCATAATACTCATGCTTTCCGTCTCAAATTACAATCACCCAATTCTTCTAGATCTGAAATGTATCAATGAGATTTTTATTATAATAAAATATTTCTCTGCTAATTACCAAAAAAAAATCCAAGTGTATATGTTTTCATTTTATTTTTATTATTGCACATTTTTATGTCCCCATCAAAGAAGTATATGATGAATTGGTTAAGGCTTTCGCGACCAAGATTTTCAGTGTTACGACCTTCGTTCGAGTTTGAAGGCGGTCGTAGTTTAAAACTGTATACAAACATTTCGCCAGCACGAGCGGCTGGCTTCTTCAGAGGTTTAATCATCTTGATGATTCACGGATGAATCATCAAGATGCTGGCAAATCATTGCTGGCAAAACGTAAGGATGCAGTTCCAAATCACGACAGCCTTCAAAACTAACAAAGATCGTAACACTGAAAGAATGTATATGTTCCGCTGATATGAAGAGGACTTTAAAAATACAGCCGCCCCTTTTTCTTATTCAATCGCTCGAGTAAAATCGGTTTCTAGTCATCAGTTTATAATTTTATTTCTACTACATAATTTTATTTAAGTGGTTGCGACTGTCGCGAGATGCTCTACACTAGATTAACTCACCATAAACTTATTCGCTATTTCTACTCAAAACAACATCGAGCAGAGATGGTGAATAACTTTTGGTGGGAATGAAAAAACTGTAAGGAAATTAGTGCCGACAAAATGCACTCACGAAGAAAACAAGTTGCCATTAATCAGCAATTTTCACAAACAGCAGAACTGCAATACTCTTGGCGCGTGTTCACCAACCAAGTTGGCGTCTTCAGGAGATGGAGGACTGAGCGATAGGGGATGTTCTATCGACTGAACATGAATAGCCGACTTGCTGTTGGATCTGTGGTTTCCACAGAATTTTTTCATTTCACCATGCATCGTGAAGTTGGCTGATAAGTTAACACCGCGACTTTTGAATAATACTAACGAGCAACAATTCACCTGTTATCGGATATGGAGAAAGAGTCAAAGGAAAAACAAGGCGACTTTCATAATATACTCATATACGTAAATTACTTCGTACATTTTATTTCGTAAATATGTATTTCAAAATAGAAATTTCAACTTGTTTCTATAAGAAAAATTGTAATTGAGGTTTAGCTTCTAACATTATTAAATTTTTCCAAAGAACAGTTTTTTTGTAGGCAATGAAAAGTTATAATCAACTTTTTTATCGACCATCCATAATCTGAAAAAAAATTATAATACAATAAAATTAGTACAAACAAAATGTACTCAAAGAAAACATCAAATCATCATGCGAGTGTTAAAAAGGTATAATAATAGAGCTATAACAGAGCAAAAACGATTTGCAATATAGCTGAAAATTTTTATAAGAAGCATCACTGATAAAATCCGTTCTGAAAGAGGATGTTCATCCAGATTCGTTCGTGAATTTAACTATAAATGCAATAGAAAATGAATAATCAGTTGAAAATTGAAAAACAAATGGCCCCACAAACATCATCACCAATTTAACAACCACCGATACCTTTCACAACTACTCGTAAGTTATACCTGGACTATCTTAAAAAAGATGACACTAATTGGAAATAAATAGGTTAGAACTTATTGCTTAACAACAAAGTGTGATGAAACTTACATTGGTGATATGTCAACTATTGAAAGTGCGTAATAACGAACATCAAGATTACATTTTGATA
>WOGO01002757.1:0-15321 GCA_015342085.1 Leptinotarsa defecta | reverse complement strand
TTTTCGACCGAAGGCACCGGTTAACCTAAAGTGATCCTGTGACCGCGCGCTCTCCGTCCTCTATCTCGAAAACGGTTCACCGTATGAAAAATTTTTTTGAACAAAATTTGTAGGAAATTTTGTATTCTACAATATTGATAATGAAAACAAATAGCAAAAAACCGATAGGAAATGAGATATTTATAAAAAAAAGCGCAAAAAACCGATTTTTGTGACCATTGACCTTGAAATTTAATAGTTGCGAACACCCTACCATACGTAGGTTTTGAGACAACTTTAAGGGTGTCAATATACAAGTATTTACAGACTTACAGCTGAGTATCTCGAATTCCAAGATTCTTACCTAATTTAAGCTTAAATGACTGGTGTATATTTGAATATGAGGCCACGACTTTGTGTAACTTGAATAATTCAAACCAACAACTTTTCTGAGTGATATTTTGTTGCATTCCTCAATATACAGAACCTTTTTTCTTGAACCATCTGACTTCCCTATCTGCTGTTTGATTTGAACCATCTCATATAGTTGAGTTAGATACTGTACTTTTTGAACTATCAGACTCTCATGCCTGAAAAATACTATAATAACCGAAGATTTTTCAATATGAAAAAGGCAATCACGAAGTCTTCATAATAAAACAAATTCTGCACAGCGTTTATATCGTTACGAGTACGTTTTGAGTAGCTCCTGTTATATAACCGAAAATGCCTACAAATTTTGTAGCGCAAAGGAGTCTTCTTCACTTTATGTACTGAGGTGGATGACTAATAAGAATTTTTCAATATCGCGAATTTCGATAACTTACTGAAAATTATTTGCAACTGCTATTATTCCATTGAAAACTAGCAACTTCACTGGGGTAATATAATAATTGAAAGTGGGCAAGTTTCAGAAGAAACAGAATAATTCAGCAAACTCAGATTATTCGCTTGGAGCAGTTTTGAGGAATTCTTCAAAAGTGATAAATTTCAAGCCGGATACACAAGTGTCAATTCCGTTGGAAGGTTGTTTTGAAACGAGGGTTGTTCGATTCGAATACTTTTAATTGCTCGAGAACAGTTTGAAGTTTTGAAACAAATGGTGTTTACAAGGAACCCTAGCTTTGGCAAATTAAAAGTCAATACTGACGGTGGCAAATCCTAATTTTGTGTCAAAGCGATAATTCACTTCGAAGCGAGTGAAAATTGTGATCAATATTTTATGCAAAATATCAAACGTGTTATCTATAGGTAGGGGATCAATCGGTTACCTAATGTAATGTGCAATGTGGTCATTTTCAAATACTAACAATGACATTTCATGTTAATTGTGTTAATTGAGATTCATTTGCTGCATGTATAAACACTGAATATATAGGGCGCGTCAAAATAAACATATTTGGAAGAACCCAATGTGGTTATTACAAAACGTGATTGAGACAGTCAAGATTCTTTATATAGGAACATTTGAAAGCAAAAACTCGATTGAAATATTAGTTTCTATATGAAATAATTGGAAATCATGCATTGTTAGCAAAGCTAAATACAATATGGTGGACTAATGATTTTTATGATACGGATATAGCATTGAAGGTTTGCGAAAAGAATACTTAGAATAATGAAGTGGATATGGCAAGAGTTATAACTCAGCACAAGTTGTAGATAGTTTGATGGTGCTCAAACAAATGTTTTAGAGAAGAAACGTGCAACAATGAAGCATCAAATGGAATGATCAGGCCGAGAAACATGCCTAACGATAATTGAAATAGAAGAAACCTCCCCTCACCACTTTTTACATTGAAAGACCTCTAGAAGTGGCCAAGGTGACTTTTAAGGAGTATTTTGAGTTTGACCTTGAACGACCTTGACCTATGCCACACGGCGACGTAGACAAGGTGACTTTGAGATGGTGTTTTGGGTTTAACCTTGAATGACCTTCATTCACTTCCCATACTTTCGACAAGGTGACTTTGATCTCGAATAAACTTGAGCCAGTTATGCGGATTTCTTGAATCTACACGACACAACGTATCAAAGTTGACTTTGAGAAAGCGTTTCGAGTTTAACCTTGAACGACTTCGACCTATGTCACACGACGCAGACAAGGTGACTTTGAAGTAGTGTTTGTGGTGTCACATTGAATGGCTTTCATTGATTCACGCGGCCGTTTCGAAGATTTAAGAATTCGACATTGAACAACCTTCAGCTGCATGGACGAAGAGGTTTTTGGAGTGCGTTTTCAGTTTGACTTTGAGTGACCTTTTGCGAAATCATACGCCTTTGCTGAAGTGGGTCACGACGCAGGCAAGGTGACTTTGGGGTACTGTATTGAGTTTGACTTTGAACGACCTTCATCGATTCATGCAGCTACTTAGAAGATTTGAGGATTCGGATCTTGAACGACTTTCAGATGCATGGACGAAGGCTTTTGGAGTGCGTTCTGACAATGACCACTACATACGACATACGAAGTAGCCAATGTGATTTTGAGAAGGTGTCTTGGGTTTGACTTCGGACGACCTTGACCTACGTCATACGACCGCAGACAAGGTGACTTTGAGGTAGTGTTTTGGGTTTTATCCTGAATGATCCTCATTTACTTCCCTAAATAAAAACAAGCTCCAAAGAAAAATGAACTTTTCATAAAATGTCGCCCATCGATTTATTACATGCATATGCTACAAAAGGTTGTCGCGAGATGTACCTGTGTAGATGAATAAGGATACAAATATGTAGCTTGATCATTACATAAGAAGAATAGGAGCATGTTTTTACAACATGTTTTCAAAAATGTTTTTCACGAATAATTTTTTATCTAAAAATCAATTCGTTCAGACCAGTCTAGGTCAGTATGGGCGAATAATTTTTATAACATATCACCTGCGTGAATATTAGAGACTACTAAATGAACAGGGAATTTTGAACTTTGGATTGGTCAAAGACAGTGTTCAAAAATTATGTATACAGTATAATTTTTTGGGTTTTTGTTGGAATATGTTATACAGGCTGCATATATGTTTCCTTTAACATATTTTAAATATAGTGCTAATATAAACTTTGAATTTCAATTATAAACATGTGATGTTCACAATATAGGTGATTCTGTTTTATTTAATAACGTTTTATATCAGAAGTTAAAGAACGTACTTACGATGGGGTAATTCTATTTCAAAATATATATTGATGTAGAACTTTCTCTTCTGAAACTCCATACAAACCAATTCAAAAAAATTATTGATGATAAAGCCAATATAGTTTTGAACAATGAATAATTCATGGAACGAAAAAGATTTATGAAAACCTTGACTGAAGAAGTATTCACCCCACATGAATTTGTGAAAAAGGCGGAAATGTTTTTGTGAAAGTTTTTGTTATTATTTCTGAAAATCATAGATTCAAATGTTTTATTCACCCATACTGACTAGGGTACGTAGCTGGTGATTCTTTGTATCTCATCCGAATTTGATAATCTCCTGGGGCAACCCAGACATGTCTTTTCTTACGGAAACGATATTGCTACCTCAAAATGCCTGGAGAGGAGTCGGCAATTAAGGCCGGTGTCTCAATTTATCTTGTGGAATGACACTGTTATGTGCCTTGATTAAATATTGTTTGGGAAATTGGAAACTGTGGATGACCTGAATGACGTAATTTGGCGAAATCCTACCAAGAAGATGGGGTTTGTATAATACAAGTAAAAGTGTAATGAAAATTATTCGAGAAAAGTGATTGAGGAGAAAATAGCGCCAGTTTTGAATTTTGTTTTCTATACTGATGAATCAGTATGATAAATGGCAATCAAATCAATGTTTTTGACAATTTACAGACAAAAATCGGCCAAGAAGGGAAGTCTGAAAAAGCGGATGATGAATATTCGCCAGTATTTAAATAAAATATGGGTCTTGTCAGACGAAATAATTCAAATTATGTTGTCTTCATTTTCAACAGCAAAATTAGACAAGCGATAATTTGTGGAAAAGTTTGTTGAAGAATATCAAAACACAACAACACCTAACATTCAATATACTTCACAAAACAATACACATTCCTAGAAACAATGAACCCAGAGAAACACCACCTGTTTTAACAAGTACAGGCAAATCTAATGAGACATCCAGATGAAAAAAAAAGGACAGATACCTACCCAAACTCTAATTAATGAAACATCAACAAATTCACTTAGTCGATGTAACCGTATAAAAGAACAAACAAGAAGATAAAATGTTCAGTTTGAAAAATGACATTTATGTGAAGGTGTCGAATTTATCAAACCTTCATCAATTCATTGTTTTTCACTCATTTCTACTGTTAGTATAATTTGTAATGATATTCACTGGCAGAAAAATCCTCAACCCAATAAATTATAGGCCCTGAAGAAGCTTCATATATGAAGCGAAATCTTGGCAAAGTAGACCAGACTTTTGATTTTGTTTTTTGACTGAGAGACCCCGTTAATCCATTAAAAATATTGGATTTTTTTTGTATTCATATTTCTAAGAAATTCATATTTGTGCAAATATTTCATCATCACTATAAATGATGAAATCAATTCCAGAAGTGTTCTTGGAGCAGAAATATAATATTTCGTGATTTTTTTGGTTATTTTTATGAAAAAAATTATGATTAAAAACTTCATAGAGATAAAGAAACAAAAGGTTCTGATTCCCCAAAATAAAATAGTTCTTTGAGTAAATACTCTTCTTTGAAAAAGTTTTTTTTGTTAACGCAGTCATTTTACATAGCAAAATGAAAAGTCACCAATACAATTTTATTTTTTTCATTCCATGAAATGTTACGAAATATCGCTCGTTCAGGCTATATCTGAACTCAAAAACTTCCTTGATTTACCAAACTTCACCTGATATCTTAAAACCTGCCAAAAAAGATTTCGAACTAATTTCGGAATCGATACACCCCGAACAAAGTTCATCGATTCCCGTCTCTCTCAACTACGATGATAAGATTACTTTCGCCATACCATATGTCGGACAGAGATCTGTGTCCTCGTGTTGCGGTTACTTTTCCAATTAACGGAACTTCGGGACGTAGTTTATATGTGGAGGCAACCAATTCGCGGAGAGAAAAAACTTCAACTAATTCCGAATTTGATTGACTTCACAACAAGACACACAGTTTGGGATGAACTAATTAATATTTCCAACGAGCATTCTTCCGGTTAAGATTGATGTATGTTTCTATCTCAAGAGAGATACGTATCGACAAACGAGAAGATTGTTCCAGTGGTCTCTCTCAAAATTATAAGGTGTTGATGTGAATCTTTCCCTGAAAAAAAAAACACCGGCCGCCGCAGGTCGTCGTGAATCGATTGTGGCTTGGCCAAGATCGGGCTCAACTCGACTAGCGCTTCGCGTTTGTTCTAGATGCCGCAGCGCTATGATAGACTTCTAGTGACTCCCCTATCGGATTCGAGACATTTCTATTACCATATATAAACACTACCAACACGCATATCGATAAAGTCTAGTCGACAGTGCGATACGAAATGATCTAATAAGGCGATAGACATTTGAATATTAGTTTCAAGTTTCAGTTAAAGTGTTTGGTGTATTGTCAGTGTAGAAGTGAAGTAAATTCGAGTTTAGTTGTTCAGTGTAGTTAATCACTGGCAAACTCATGGAGAAAACGTGATGGTATTTATGTAACAATGTGATACTGTCACAATGGAGTTAACAAAATCGCGATACGTGTTTCAGTTTATAACAGCTTTTTTCATACATTTTCATAATAACTCAATCATACCGTACATTCATTCAAAAATTGCATTCCACTGATTATATACCAGTACCTATTTAATTAACAAATTCAATTGGACATGTGAGTTTACATGTCAACTGGTGCTGCAAGCAGCATCATCGGACAAGAACTTGTCATTGGCATCGCTTTAGGCTTTGCTTCACCCTTCGAAGCTTGATACGAAACAGTTGTTGGACTATAGTAGGGACTACGATGTCTAACAGGCCTTCTAACAGGTCACTGTCATTTGAATCAATCATCATATGCAGAGACACGGACTGTCGAAAGACAGTTTGGAAAATGATGAAACAGCAGAACACATACTTTGTGTCTGCCCCGCTGGGGACCGAATCAGGTTTTCAGAGTTCGGCAGAGCCGTACTTTTCTGAGCTGAAAGACCACTCACTTTATACCCTGAAGAGGCATTAGCCTATAGCAGAGCCCCACACAAACATACCCAACAAATGTAATGTTATTATCAAACAAAATTTTAATAAACGATTTTCATTCATGCATTCCACTCACTTTGAACCTAACCTAACCTTACATGTCAACTCATTTGGAAATCAGAACATAAATTTGGCAAATTACTCATTCAAATCAACATGTAACGAAATAGAATAGCCTATCAACTAATTATTGATTTCAAAGTTAGGAAACAAATTTAATGAAGAAAAAATATTCACTTCTACTTAGTTATTGAGTAGATGTTCCAAATTTTGGAATCTATTGATTTTCAAGGATTCAAAAAGATTACATTTCGAACCCTCTTAAATGTAGAATAAGTCTTCATGGAGAAGAAAAAGTAAAAATGAACCAAGGAAAATTATTTGTAAAGGGAAAAGGATAAATCAATTTTTCGAAAAAATTGAGTACTTGAAACATAATAGGTACTTGTTATTCTCGGTAGTTAATTTATATTATTCCAATATATGTGAAAGAAATAATAATGGGAAGCTAGGAATCGCACATTAGAAGATAAGCACTCGTTAATCAAGGCTCGTACAAGGTTCGACTTCTGAGGTTTGTCGTTCGTAGGGGAGCGACAGCTGGTTAACGAAAAACTCATTTCGATACTTAAACATACATAAAGGTTATGTTCTATAAGGACAAATCACAAACACTATAGAAAAATCGTTGAGGCGTTCTGAGAGCAGAGCCTGTGCGAAAGTAGAGCTTGTCAAATACAGGAAAAGCTTTCTGAATTCCGTTATGGTCCCGTCCACTTGATGTGAGTCCGTTAAAAGATTATGGCACTGAGAGAGGGAGAGCGAGAAAGAGACAGATAGAGAGATAACTCTCACTTCTCTTCCTAAATTTGATGAACTGTAGCAATCAAATCCATTTGGACACACGTTCTCGGGAAGTTTATTCCACATAAACGCATTTCTCCATATGACAGATTTTTCCAACAGTGAAGTTTGAGTTGTACTGAGTTGAACCTCTGAAATATGGTGGTGAAATCAAATGTGCCAAGCCACTTGAAAACCTTTCGTGAAAGTATCTATAAAAGAGACACAAATCTCCTTTCTTCGATGTTCCAGATTATCAAGGTTGCAATTGATGTTCGTGTCTCCAATCAGGCGGATGGTTTTTTTCTAGATGAAATTCAGCAGCTCGAGGGTATACTTAGGAGCGGAGCTCCATACATAGGAACAATACTCCAAAGAAGGTCTGAGCTTAATGAAGCATAAAAAGTTGCTGGAGTGTGTACAGTTTCCTGGTTCCGAACAGTTTTTGAGAAGCAGCCTTTGCAATTCCATTCTTCAGAGGTCTATTCATCCTGATGGATCACCGATGGCTAGTGATTTCTAGTTCGTAAGCCTCATTTATGTTGCCCCAGGTAGCCTGCCATTCTAATTGGTGCGTTGTTATTGGTCAAAGTGTTACTACCTGTTTCATTGCGTTGCACTGCTGCCACCTTAGCATTTTTTAGTGGTAGTGCAGAAGCGTGCACTCTGATTAGCTGGTGAGCTGCGAAATAGTTTGAGGAAGTTACGTGACAATTTGGTACACTCTGATTAGTTCACCTCCCAGCTAGCTGGGTGGCAGGACACCACGTGACAATTTGATGCACTCTGGTTGCCTGGACGAGCTGAGAGGCAACCTCATGCCCAGGTTTTCGAGGCACTGAATCGAACCTGGTTACTTTCATTTCAACTCTAAATCATCTGTAGATACTTATTAAGATATGCAACCACTTACTGCCGGTGAAGATGTGCATCCGTATCCGATGTCTTGGAATCTAAATTGAATGACAAGACAAGAGTGCTCTTGTCAGCAAAATAACATATTGTATGTAAGTTATGACGATATCTTGAAAAATTCAAAAAAATGACGGTATTTTTCGAGAGTTGAAAAAGTGTATCTACTTTGATCTTCGCCCATGTTCATGGAGGGTTCGAAGACATTTCGAAAAACATTTGTGAAAAAACTGAACTCACAATAGTTTACCTTTTCGCGAAATCAAGCTTTAAGAGAATGTTTTGGAACAGAATATCATGTACTGGTACAATGAAACTCTTGAGAAATCTATGAGAAACTCAGTTCATCTTGAATGTGTAAAAATCAACTAAGTAAAGAACCCTTAATTACGAAATCAGCACTTCCACATAATTTTTCAATTATTATATTCCAATCGATAGTGCATTGAGTTCAAACCCCTAATTAGTGAGCATGTGCCTGAGTTTAGTACTTAACGCTTAATTACCTGAATGGTTAATAACCGATACGTCCATTTGCTGCCTATAAACCGACGACATTATAATGATGTTTAGTGCCACTTACGAGGTTACTGAATGAACTGACAACTTGGTGCCAGAGAGCAACATCATATATTGATTAAAGCGATAGTTGAACCATAGTTTCGTGAATGAAGGTGCTGTGGGGGTGAAGGGGGTTTCTTGATTCATTATTGTGGATCATCATTCATTACGGTTATCACCGAGTTGTGACATTTGAAAGCAGTTGGTATATGTTACAAATTTTTTGCACATAAGAAGTTTGTTAAAAATGAGGTCAATGTTCAAATTTCGAGGGTTACGAAGCGATTTCTTTTTTTTCATTTTTTCATGTTGGTGCACCCGTCTCGAACATTTGCTCACGATTGGAAAAAACGATGGAATATCTGAGTAGGGACTACTTTGATGGGGACAAAATAGAAATTGATGAATAAATTGATAATTTATGAGAAAAATGAAAATTAACTTCATTTTTTGAACATATCTCGTATTTTCAGTTTTGTTACTTCCACTCCTTCAGCGGGTTGCGGTTCAACCTCAAAATCTCAAATGGGATTAGAGGGTTCAAACGATACCTCATACAAAAGGTTATGTTTGTTTTTCCATTCTGCTGGAAAATGAGTACTTAATTTTTCAGTTTTCTTAATTGGTCCTACTCGTAAGGAGGGCTATCAATAAATATTTTCTACCACATACCTTCAATCAGTATTACTGATACAAAAACTGCAAAGCGATGCATACGTAAAGCCAAGGCTAAGGATTCTTGTCTGCCTTTTTTGCCTCTAATAGAATCCTAACTGTGGTCTACTTATTTATGTGTGAAACAATCTGAATCTTCTTTGAAAATAGGAACTTATTTAACAACTTGGACGAGCAAATGTATCAAAGCAGGCAAAGATACCGCTGTCTTATTCGACCCTAGTTGAAGATTCCATTATTTACAATGGTCTTAAAATGTTCAATCATCTTCCTCAAACTATAAGAACCATAAATTATCTTCGCGCTCTTAAGAAATAGTTGAAAGACATGCTTTCTATGAAAGTTTATTGTAGCTTAGAAAAATTCTACGATGATAATTTTATTTGGGTAACATCTACGGTGTTTTATTGATTTGATTCAATTTATTTCAAATTGATTTATTTTATTTTATTGACCATGTTCTTTATATTTTGAACATTTGTATCAGGTTATTGTTATTTACATGTCTCTTTTTAGTTTATGTTATCACTTTCTTTTATTGATTTTACTTTTGTGATTTGAATACGAATTTCAATATAATACCTTGGATTGAACTCCATTACGAAAAACTATAGTTTTTATATTTATGCAATTAAGAGTCTAATAGAACAGAAACTACAGAAGGCACTTCAGCGTCTAATTTTCCTGGAGATTAAAACTACTTTTCGAAAATACTGAAAGAAGCGGGAACAAGGAAATTAAAGAAGCTCTTATTTGCATGTCTATCGCATTTGTAGCGAGCATTCCCAAGATCAAAGTAAAATATAAATATTCATTTTCGTTTTTTAGGAGATGTTAACAGAAGTAAGACAAAACTCAGAACTCGTCTTCTCCATTGAGTTCCGGAATATCTTGTTGAAGTTCGCTTCGCCATGTAGTAATAGAGGATTTGTGCTCCTAATACTATCATATATCTAACGCAAATCGCACAGTAATTACCTTAGTCTAAGCTAACTTTCCCGAACAACGGGGAAAATGTCGCGGATGCGCTTATCAATTATCCGAAAATTTAATGTTTGTCATAAGATCTAATTTGTTCTAAGCGCTAAAAAGATTCGAAAAACGATGAACACAGAGTGGACATTGAAATCCATTCGAAAACATGAACTCTGAACGAAATTGCGAACATTTTTAGAATTTACGGCTTTTGGAGGTTTTTGCTATAAGCCCTCGGGCGCCGTAACAGCTAATAAAAGCCGAATAGAACTGGAACAAGGCGTTATGAAACATTTGCGGGGTATAGTGGAATAACCAATAAAAATAAAAGGCGAAATGGTTCATACAAAAATGCCATACTTATTCATACTAAAAAAATTTGTATATATGATACGGACTTCGTGATTTTTGACAAACATCATATATCTGAGACGGTACATGACTGAAATGTTCATTTTTTACTCCATTGAATAATACATAATCCTTTTGTAAGCTAAGTAAACAATATTATCAAACATTTTCGAAACAGGTAGATTTCTAATAAATAAATAATAGTTGTGATATGAAACTATAATCAAATTGGAAATTGTCATTACAACCATAATAATAAATGTTTTTATTGCCGAAATAACAAGAATCTTCTATGAGAACATTTGTTTGACGGTACAATGTTTGAACATATGGACAGAGTAATTGAATTACTAAACTCGTATTTGTCAACAATAGCCGACCTACTTGTTGCGGCTGGATGCATCACTAGAGTATTCTTTTCGATTCCATTGAAACTGAAAATAAAGTTTCCATTCGAATTAAACATTTCTTATACGAATAAGTTTCGACAATGAGGTTTCTGGATATCATACATGAATTTTTGGTATTCAAGCAGGAGTTTGACTTGATGCAACGCACATTTTTGGATTTACTTTCGTTTTTTTTTGATTTTGTGTACGTGAAACTAGGTTTTGGTGAAGTTTTTGCTTTGGTTGGAATTGTAACACCACTTTCAACATAATTTGTACGTTAAATTTCAATAACTGTTTGTTATTGAGTGTTTATTGAAAAGCTCTGTAAAGTTTTCTATATATAAATAGTCAGGAAAATAATTAGAATTCCCAATACTATGCAATAAAATTCTATCAGAAGATCACTGGAATAACAGAATAATATTTTTTTTTTACCTAAACTGGCTGGAAATTCTGGCTCACAGTTTGTAGCTGTATGATGAAAAAAATTTAATCAAATCTAAGATATGATAAACGCCATCTTCCATCTTATCGTAAACGTCAGATTCATGGAAACATTTAATTTGGAACGAAAATGTAAAACACAGAGAAAAAAGTAATCAGGAGATTGAAATAACCCATATAGATGAAAGAAAACAACAAAACGGGACATTTGTTACAGTCTAGAATTCTACCAAACCTCCTTCAAATTGGATAATGATGAATTTTGATACTTTTTCTTGAAATGTGATTTTCCAACGATGTATTCCTGTCTAGGCTGGAGATGATGATTGAACTCATTTAACCTCAACAAGGAGGACATGACGATTCTTCTCAACAAAACGCCATCTATTGGAATCTACAAAAAACTCGAAACCCGACCATCAAAGAAAAATAAGAGTTCTATCTACTAACTACTTCGATTGGAATTCAAAACAATAAATAGTGAAAACTAGCTGGCCTGGCGAATTTTGTACGGTCTTAGAATTCAATCAACTGTTTATATTGTATTTGTTAAGCACCAATTCGGCCCATACTAACACGGCAAGTGTTGCCAGCTTAAACGTTCAGAAATATCAGATGAATTCGTGAAAAAACAAGTTGGTATTTGAAATTTGATCGAAAGACATTGTTGAAATAAGTTTATTGAACACATTCCATAAAAACATTCCATATCCCTGCAAAATGAAGAAGTTGTGGTTGAATTTTTCATTATGAATATATTCTATATATCTTCAGCTCACTACTAGTATAAATCTTCTCTCAATTGAAATTTCTGAAAGATAAATCGATGGAATCCAACAAAGTCCAAACCCACATGACAAGAACAATCACATTTCAGGTATATTTCAACTGAGAGAATCAAGTGTTCTTTCAAGAAGTTTTCCTCAGCCTATCACAAATGATTACCGGCTACTTTTATTGTTACCAGAACTAGAAACGACTGCCTTTGTCCCGTCGAATTTATAGAGGAGTTTGGGAAAGTTAGGGAAGAGTATATTACAAACTCTTCCCTAACTTTTGACAATAGATATATTCCGTTATATTAAATTTGTTAGTGAAAACATTAGTTTCAGAACATGCTTTTCCACTTTACATTTAACTTTTTTTAATATTCACATATTTCATTTCTGAAATGGAAACAATCTGAATAATAATTCAGGCAAATTCATTGAGAACGATAAAGACTAAACTTCAAAGTCGAATAGACCAGGAATGTATTACTTCTTGGCCTCAACTCTACATCGGCCAAATCACCTGAAACTTTTTCCAAAGAATAAAAGAATATAGGAGTAGTTTCTTGAATGTGAAGACTACTTTTACTTTTGCAAACCAATTTTTGGCCTAGAGGTATGAGTTGAATAACGACTATGACATATTTTATTCGAAAAAGAATGGTTTGAAACCTTTTGGGATGTTTGAAACTTAATAGATTTGAGAATTCTGAAAATTTTCCTTCGTTAAATCAGTGTTCTGAAGTGGTAATTACAGAAAAATAATTTTTTCTACTAGACTGCAAATATAATATAATACTCTTTCATACATAGATAGTTAGATTTCGAAGGAATAAGTCTAGTTATCACCCGAAGACGATTGTGGATATTAACAATAGAAACGTCGTGGAATAACTTGGTTTGTAATCTCTTAATTTTATATTTTGAATTTCCATTTCTTGTTGATAATTTTTTAATTTCTTCAGCTCGTGTCGATAGTTCAATTTTTTTCTGTTTTTTTTGGTTATTGCTTGTATGTTATTTCATTGCAATTTTAATTTTTTGCTTATTAAAATTGTTTTTTCAGCTAATCTTTTTAATTTTTTATAGATTCTTTCAGGGATTCCAAATCAATTTATATTCCATTTATACATGAAAGTCCGAACTGATGAAATGCACCAAGAAACATTGTCAACCAACTTCAAACACCCTTTCATACATTACGTTATGTAGCTTCACTGTGTACGATAATTTTTTTGATTCCACTTCAAATGTTTGGAGTTCATTATTACATTACTACTGATCCAAGTAGACCTTTGTTCAATGATGATTCATTCACTATAAAGGAAACACGGGTTCGACTATTTGGCCCCAAAGCAAATGAATTCATGCGTTTAATTGAATGAAACAGTAGAAACCAAAAATGAGGAGAGGTAAAATCCCGTTTATAAAGGTAACAAGTTCAAGCCTGTTGAAAGGCCACCAAATTGCTTTCTTAAACGAAGGTTTACTTATTCATCATTCTATTTATGTTGGTTGGACGTTTTCCAACTTCTATAATGAACATTTATGGTCTTTTCCCGGCATTTTTGCTCATTGGGAATTGAAGAAATATTCACAAAGGATTCCTTTCTTCCAGTTATCGAGTTCTGATAAGTTTAGAATGAAGTGTAAACAGGCAATGCTCTAACTAATCATGTAACCGGAATAATTTTCAAATAAGTTTTAGCTTCGACTGTGGTGAAAGACACCACCATAGTGTCTATAACTTCAATTCGCCCTTCAAAAGTCTATCATTAATAAAAATTGAAGGTGAGTCCATACAAACTCTCTGAATATAATGCCAATATTACGTATGAAAGAAAAAGTCGTCAACAAAAAGTAGTGGGATAGAGAAAAATCTGAATTTTCCAAAAATACAATCACGAGTGATTGGAGATATTTCAGGAAACAGACCGGTCAGAAATTCAAAACATATTGATATTATGAAACATATACGAGAACTGACTGTATATTATTGAAATAGCGACACGCCTCGGTGCCGCAACGGTTGCAATGTTGATAGTTCACTCACCGGAAATTTAAGGGCATGGCTAGACAGTGATAAAAAAATAAGTTTGTTTTATGGATGCGCCTTTTTCCCACGACTAGCGCCCCAGCTGGGGCTCCCCAGATGGAATATTTAAAAATCCTTTTTTATTACACATCTACAATACAAAAAGAAGCTACATACAAAATTTCAGCCTCCAAAAATGTAGAGGTGCGGAGAATCAGTATTGAAAATGTTATTTTCATATGTGAACGCCCCCCTTTCAACCACAGGGAAGGCCCCCCAGTTGTAATATCAGAAAATTCTTCCTTAGTGCACATACAAGAACCCATATACCAAATTTTAGCTTCCTAGGACTTACCAGTATAGAGAAACAGAGATGAATAAGTGAATTTAGCATAGAACATAGATTTGAAATATTGCACACAATTCACCATTTCGATAACGTTTGAAAACCAATTCAAATGTGTATTTTCTGGAAAAACGATGATATAATCAGAATAACCACTCGAACTGATAGAAACCGTAAAATTTTCAACAATGAAAATTCACCAGAAAAATGAAACTGCAATCGCAAATCTATTTAGGAAACCTAGAATTGTAGATGCAATGTGTTCGATTTTATTTTTATCTACCCCGAATACGAGTTTTCGCTATTAGTTCTTTTCAGAAAAACGAGCATTTCTAAGTATTACAGTCTGCAATGTTTCTATGTGATTAGTTACAAAAAATCAGTGTTGTTGAATAATTGGTTTGCTGAGATCTATTTATCGTCCGAAATAGAGACTGGAAAAGAGCAATAAAAAAACCTTCAACTTCGGGATCATATCGGCTTTTTCAGGAAAGCCAGACATTTTCAACGATTAAATGCAGGAGTTTGCTGCTCTCACTGTGAGCATAATGTGTAGAAAAGAAGTATACACCAGACTTTCAGAAGCCATCAACTTCTATAGAGAAATAAAAAGATTTGGAAAAGCTGAATACACTTATTTGAATTAATGAATCGAAGAGGTTTTGTATTGAAGTGTATAATGTTTTTAAAATTCTTGCAAAGCGCTTTCGACTTTCGACATCATCAGTGCTCACCTGAAAGTAAGTGATCTAGTTGAAGAGGGAATTTAGTGATAATTGAAGTTGTAAAAAAATTTTTAAGGTTAAGAAATTTGGAAAAATTGTTTGAGATTACT
>WOGO01002756.1:3339-15323 GCA_015342085.1 Leptinotarsa defecta | reverse complement strand
ACTGGTAACAGAAACATCCATGTATAATTTCTTTAAAAAAAATATTTACATTTTATATAGAATTTTAAAAATTCGGTTCACCTTTACCAGATAATTTTCAATTGGTTTTTTGTATTCCAACTTATAAACTAATTGAGATACGATGAAAACACTTAGAGACTTATTTATTCTCTTAATTAAAGGGCAAATTCAGCTCAAAATTCAAACTCTCACCTAATTATTCTTGGAAAGACGTTTCAAATCCAACTTCTACAAACCATATAATGCTGTACCGTCTCTCCACAAACAGACCAAAATTTATCTAGTTTTAAACATGCTATTAGGTCTTATTTTAAAATCAATAATATAGAAAGTAATTTTCTGAAGAACATAGTTTCTCCAGGGTTTGTTTTATGATTCATATCCTAAAATTGTCATATATAGGTGTTTTGATATGCTTTATCGAATGAAAATAAGGGCGTTTTTCCAACACTTATGGTTACACCAGGAGTTGGTACCAACTTCCTCAATTCAAAGGTAACACCCTGTATATTATCACATTTTTGAATACCTAGCATAATTCTAATATGAGTTCTTGCGATACAACCTACAACGAAAGTAAACCGTTCTCGAAATTTTCATTTGTTTACTCAAAACAAAAAACTAGGAATTCAGCTCATGAGTGATTCCCCCATAAAATTCAAAAGTTTGATAGAATTCATAAATAAGTTATAATCGATTCGTCAAAATACTACATTGCAACGTCTTGCAGGAGTATCATTCCCAAAATGTTATACAAGGTGTTCGGAATCGATTATTAATTCTGAAAAGATATAGAAATTGGCCAAAACTCAGTTTTTTCACGTGGAATACCCTGTATTTTAGGATACTTTTGAAATTCCGAGATGACTTTGACTCATTTTGATGAAACATTCCAACATTTTCTTGAAAAAATTATATGGAGTGATGAAGCTAAGTTTACCGTATCATTATCAGTTCATGGCATTAGTTTGAAAATGTCCATATAGGAAGTAACTGCAGTAAAGACAGCAGGAGACTCGCAAGGAAGAGAAGCCTCCACAACCAGTGCTTGTACTTCCCTACATCAGAGGATTATCGGAAAGGATAAAAAGAATTGGATCCAAGTACAACATCAGAACCTGCTTCAGATTCAGAAACACTATTTGTAGCAGCCTCACGAAAACCAGGCCACCAAACACGGACTGCGATTCCAAGAATTGCATTTAACAGATACCCTGAATGTTCGCATTGCCGAGCACAAAAAACACACACAGCGAAGGGAAACCAGCAAATCAGGAATAGCAGAGCATGTTTGGATCCATCAACATAACATCGGGTGGTCCCGAGCTGATATCATACACAGGGAGGAACATTGGTCAAGGAGGAAATTCAAAGAAGCCGCATACATGGTGTCCAACCATGTATTCAGTCAAGATAGCGTAGAGATGCACAATATATGGAAACCCATAATCAAGCGAAAAGGAATTTGTCCAGTCATCACCCGAAGACGATTGTGGATACTAACAATCGAAACGTCGTTAAGAATCTCGTAACTTTTGACTTTTTGTTCAATTGTTTTATTTTTACTTGTATTTTATTTCACTATCATTTCATTTCAGGTTTTTTTGCTCAATATAATTTTTATTTTCACGATTTCAAATCACTGTATATAATATCAGACAATGGAAGTCCGAACTAATGAAATTCATCATGAAACATTGTCAATCACCTTCAAGCAAAGAAACGGTTGTTATAAAATCCTGAAATGAATATAACTACCTCACACTCAACCTCAATAAAACACAAAATTTCGAAAACATACGGATGGAAACCCAATTAAACTATATGGGCTTTTCATCAACAAGTGATTTGAAATTTTCATGTCACATTGTGATTATTTTATTAATAATTCAGTATAATTTCATATTTCATTTCCATCTGTTGTTGCCATGGAATAAAATATTGAAGTAAGCCAATGAATTATTAAGAAATATATCAGTTTTCAAACTTTGTGTGAAGTGTCCAGTTTTCACTTACATACTTTTGCACTCACTGTAGTAACATAAGGTTTATTACTATAGTCATGAAAAATTCATCTTAAAAAAGTTACTTGTAAAGATAATGCGGGAAAAACCTTCATCACTGTTAACCATTATATTCAAACTATTCGGAAATCAAACTTCACAGTCATATTTTTTCCATATGAATTTCTCATTTCTATATCAGATTTTATCATACTGCCAGAGTCAACATGATGAAAAATGAAATACATGAGTGTCTCACTCAGAGTAAAATCATATAAACCAAACTTTCGTTCAAATACTTGGCAAGAAAATTCTATAATAATCTTTCAAATTAATTCAAAGATGAATCAGTTAATATGAGCCGATAAATTTTTCTATCAAAAATACTTTTTGTTCTCTCGAGGACGGTTTTGATTTCTTTTCATATTCGATCGAATAAAAAACAATAATCCTTATAATAATATATGTATACCTAGTAGACCGGAAGTTCCTGCAAAATTTTTTAAAAACAGTTTCAGTTTCATTCCGTCAATTGTAGGTGGGGCAGGTAAAAAACTTGGAAATGGGAGAGGAAAGTAGTAAAAACGTTCATTGTTGAAATTGTGATCTCTACGAGTATATATTATTCAGAGGTACGACTTCCGTGATTTTTTTATATAAAAAACGGTTAATCATTTCATCATACCATATAAATTCGTGGATTGATTAGATGGTTAAGATAATGTTGTAAATCATTTATTAAAAAAAATTATGCCGGCCGCCATTGGTCGTCGTCGATCGATTGTGACTTGGCCTTCGTGATCGTTCTATATGTCGTGTCGCTCCAAAAGACTCCTAGCGACTTCCCTATCGGCTTCCAGAGACTTCCATTGCTATATATAAACACTATCAACACGCAGATCGAGGAAGTTTAGTTGAAAGTGCGGTACGAAGTGTTATAATAAGGTGCTATACATGTGAGTATTAGTCTGAAGTTTCAGTTGAAGTGTTTGTGTTGTATTATCATTGTAGCAGTGATATAAAGTTGAGTTTAATTGTATAGTGTAGTCAAAGCCACGGGAAAAACATTACAATAAGAACATCACCTACGCTCCTATCTATCTAAATTTATGGAACTCATACAGCAACATTTGGCAAATTATCCCCTCCCTTTTTCACCCATGCAAGATTTTCAGGGGCACCTCATACAACATTTTTGAGATATAATCCTAAAAGTTTATCGTGGGCTTGCGGTTCATAAATATTTTTTGACCTTCAGCTCAATGTTGTTTTTCTTTTGTAATATCTCATTTCTATTGTACTGACGTATATGTAACACATTTTATGTGTTAAGTAGTAACATGCATGGATCATCAATGTTTCAGTGAAAAATATCTGCGTTGATTTCATAATCTTTTTCTAAAAAAAACGGTGTCCGATAGCAGGAAGTGCAGTTTGTTTTGCCGAATCCGTTCTTTCAACCGGAGGATACTGTTATTTCGCGAGACTTGGCAACACCACTTCACTCTGCGGTATGTGCACCGGCCTGTGGCACTTTCGGATGACTCACCGACCGCGGCGTATACGAGTTTCCCCGTTTCAGCGAACACACCACAGTACCCAAAGTGTGTACGAAGTACGTAAAGCCGACCAGTCGCTCGCTCGTAGACCGTGCCGTATCCGAGAGTTTTTTTGAAAGTTTCGCGGGGTGTGAATCCCAAGAAGTGTATCTTCTTTTTTTCGCTGTCGACTTCCGGTGCCCGGAAGCCGTCCATTCGCAGACAGTTTTTATAAGGTAAAGGAACGCATCTGTTTTGAGTAGTGTGGAAGTAGTTTTGAAGTGGACGTGTGACGAGACAGGGATGTTTTCACCCCTTGGACGATGATTCATGCTGGATATGTTAACTGACTTTTTTTGTTTTTTTTTTTCGGTTGATTTACTTAATCAAACATAATAATAATTCTAATATTTTCTAGAACCGACTTTTGGAAATAATCATTTATAATGAAATATAGCGATAAATTGATTTGAAATCTGCTGAAATATATTTGATACAATGAGAAGTATATTTAATTTTTTTCTTCTTGGAATTGCTCTTGGAACTCGTACTGTGTGTTACATCGAGCTTCCATCAAAAGTTTATGGTGGAGGTAATGTTTCATATAAAAGTTTTAGATATCAATAAATTGGCCTTTTTGAATCACACACCCGTATACAGGGTACCGAGTAAAAGTGTGGCATATTGAAGTAAGTCTTTTTAAAGAATTGCTTTCTATATTCGGAATCTGTTTGGAAATTTCTTTCGATAAATATAGGACTATGTGAGTATATACCTAGCGTTTCAGAAGTTAAGACAAAAACAATGCCAAAAAAGCTGATATGTTCAAACGTCACTATTTTCAATGAAAAACCTATTTAAAGAGTATTTTCTGTTATGAGTACAAATGTAATTTTATTCATTATCAGATAGTAATTTGACCATTTTTTCAATACTGAGTGAAGCCAGATTCAAAAAGATTTTATTTAGCTTTCTTCAAAAATACTATATATTCTTGTAAACTATTGAACTTCCCCATAATTGTGGATATAAACGAAACGATTCTTTAGTTATAACAAAAATACTAATAAAAATATATTATTTTCATTATCAAACTTCTCCAGCAAAACTAGAAATTTCTGGATGATATAGATTTAAATCGAATCAATAGATCTTCAAGTAGCCATCCCTATTGAGAATATGAAAAGAAGAGTTTTTCATACTCATCATTTGGATTAATGATATATCATTCGGAAGACTCCATATAGACTGCTTTTGCTTGAAAAAATATCGAAAATTGTTGAACCCCTCCCTCATAGGAATTAATTTTCATAAGACCGAAAATTTTCCAGCTTATATAGGTTAATTAGAATCATACAAAATTTCGACATATGTTCATTGAAATAAAATACAGGTTTCTTTCCCGTAAGAGAGGATTTTTTCGCAAGTTTTGAAATAATTATATTTTTCGAATTACTAGTAAGCAATGAAAAACTATACCGCCACTAGCAAACTTTACGAAAAAATTGTTTTACCAATAATAAAAAATCACATTTTCAAAATATCCTTAGTAAAGTCGACTATTCAATTGTAGTTTCATTACTACTAACAAAATACAATCTTGTATGTTTCCGCAGTACTTTTCGGGCTGAATTTTGATTTTTGTTTAGAATTGGTTGTTTGTTTTTCGTACATCAATGTGCAAAATTTGATTTTGAATTACTATATTTTATAATCCACTCTTTCTCGTCACTGGTACTTGGTTTTTCTGAGCCGGTTTTTCATGAGCAATTGCACCATATTTATTATATATACTTCAAAATCAGAATTCAGAATACTGCCATTGTTTGAAATCGATCATTTGAACAGTTCATGAAGTCAATTCTAATATTTATTCACATTTGCACATTTATTCTTAGGTTTATAAATCACGATATAGGTTTTGTAGGGTTTCCATATTCGGGTTAAAGCAAGGTTTCAAGTTAACTTACATGAAATTGGGTCTTGTTCCAAACTTTATATTCGCCAAATAGGGTCTTTCCCAAAAATATTTAAGAATATAGAAGTGATTTATTGAATAAGAAGACCAATTCAATGATTCGACGTATTATATTTGAAAGAGAAAGGTTTGAAACTCAGTCTTCTGGAATGCTTAGAAATCAATTACTTTTGGAATTGTGAAAATTGGTAAATAATAATAATAATTCATTTATTTCGCTTATTAAAAAGTACATAACAGTGGATAATTCTATCAGTACAATAACAAGGAAAACATCATAAGATGACGAAATATATAAATATTTCTTCTTCCTTAAATTGTTTTGGAAGTGATGAAGTTGGAAATAAGAGTAGATTTTCATAATGGTAATATGAGAGAGAAGTAGTTTTGATTATATTTCTAATTTGATGAGTTTCTTTTCAGAAATGGTAAACATTTATTGGTTAAATAGTTTATTCAAATTAGTATAATATGAAGAAACTAGCTAGTTAGTTAGTACTGAACACGCCTGAAGAAGCTATTATATAGTGAAACACATGTCGAAATTTTGAAAATCTCGTAATAAAATGTTATTTTAATTCATTATAAAGCATTGATATCAAGTATTGGCCGGTTTCTTCACATAAAATATCAAAAGATCGTAGTGGGTCTTTTGGCGTGACAGTTTCCACACCAGAACTGTAATATACTTTTCGACGCCCGTATCATCGACCAGGTTAGAGTCATTAGGAGATACGAAAAAAAAAATCATTTTCCATGTTGTCATTGCTAAGGCAATTTAATCAAAAGTTTTTCAAGCGAGCCAAAAAACTCAAAAAGACCTCATTTTGAATAATAAATATCAGAACTTTGAAATAAGTATCAGTGATTACCTCAAATTATGTATCGGATCTTTAATAATAAAACAATGAATATGTATTTAATAAAAATGATTTGAACAAAAAATTATAATTACTCGATTGATTTTTTTCATTTGGCTGTTTGTTTACGGAAAACGAATTCCGAAGCAGATCTTCGATAAAAAGTTGAGTTCCAAATAAGAGAATTCTGAGAGAGCTTTAGTAGAAGAGTGAAAGATCATTTTTAAGGCTTTGTTGGGTCCGTATTGAAACTGGAGGGCCATATTTTTATCTCTTTATAAATAAAAATAATTGAAAATACTGAAAGTGTATGATGAAACTCCAAATTTTTTAAGTTTTAATAATTATTTGTAACTGGAAAATTGGAACTTACATTCCACCCATCTCCGTATATTCGAAACACGGTTTCAGAGAATGGATTTGATTTTAATTTGAAATCAAAAATTCAACTATCTTAATTTGATTGATATTAGTTTGATGGTTTTTTTATGCGTGGAAACTAGGATTGGAATTTCTGCAAATTACGATGATTTTTGCGTGGAAGAAAGAATTATATTCAAAAATAAATCTTGTACAAGCTAATAATTTTTTTGAGTTGAACCAATTAAATAATGATTGATATTTTTCTAGAAACAAAAACATGATAATGTAAATTTTTCCGACGTTTTTGCTTTCGAACTGGAGAAATGCTTTATAACATACTCAGAATGAAGAATTTTGAAAGTAATTTGGTCGAGAATTCATGATATCACGTCGTCTGCATTACATTCTACATCGATCATCACTTCAATCTAATTTTATCAGTTCAAAAATGACTAAAGCTTCTGACTCATGAATCGTTACCATGGCGTAATTTAATTCGAAAATAAAGATCAGCCTTTAGTTTGTTTACTAAGCATTTCATAGCATTTCTCATTTTTAGTACCGTTAACATGTTCCCTGAAAATAGATTTACCGAGTACAGTAGGTATTTGAAAGTGAAGATCAAAATTGAAATTATACACGATAAGGGTCATAATTGAATATATCTATTGTTACAATTTTAAAAAAACATTTATTGTTAGCGTATCACTTCCAAACTTTTTTATTTTCACACTAAATGTATTTTGCAACTCTTGACTTATCCGAGTAATGTCTCAACAATGCAGACAATGAAAATTTCTTTCGATTGCAAATGTGAACTACCGTTAGTATTAAATTGGCGGTTTTCTATTCACTGAACTGAAAATCAACGACAGCTATATGCGAGAGTTTGCAAAATTACTGTTTTTCCTGTTCTTTGTTAGTGAAATAGGTATGAAGTGAATAATGGTATAATTCTTCGTATCTGGAATTTGTATATACATAGATGATATCAAGGTGGGATCAGTTTCAGTACTTTTTAATAACTATTGTGTCGCCGAGTGGCCGCTATAATTTTTTTCAGATAGAAATAATTAAAAATGTACAGACAATTCATAAACTAAGAATAAACTGAGAATAAAGTGACATCTTGTAGACCGTTTGTTTATTCATGGAATAAATAGGACAGTACGGGCAAAACCAAATGAGTTTTCAACTGATGTTAGATTTCGGCAAGATAGAGCACCTCCTCATTATGACAAGCTGCTCAGATTGTGTTGCGATTGTTGCGGTTTTGCAAACTAAACAGTGAAAATCTTACAATCCGTTTACAATCTAATTTTTCGTTATCCAGGTAGCGCCCCCGACGAATGATAACGCCTTAATGTCGAAACTTGTGCGAGCTAAAGATTAACGAGGTCTTACCTCTCAAAGTGCCATTACTAGCACGGGTTGGACGATAAGTAGTGAAAAACGATCATTCGGTCTCGCGGCTCGAACCACCGTTTCACCTGAAGGTCGACCCAATAAGCGAAAGAAAAAATCACTCACGTCAACCCAACCGACTACCGTCCCATAAAGTGTAACTTGAATACATTACGGATTTTCATTAAGTATCGGCCAATTCCACCACATATGATGATTAAGTCTCTCTCTCTTCTTTCTCTCTTCTCTCTTCTCTCTCTTTTCTCTCTCTCTCTTCTCTCTCTTCTCTCTCTTCTCTCTCTCTTTCTCTAACTCAATATTCTTGGCCTATTATTTCGCTTTACACTAGCTTTTTCATGCGTTTTCGTAATGTTGTATGAACCATGCTGTGTGAACTATCCAGTAAAAATCTCAGAATGAAGTATTAGGTATTTCAGAAAATGTTTAACATATATTGGGTGAGCTTTAAAAAAAATTTTACTGAAATTATCTACAAATTAACAACTGCTCATTACCCAGAAGGGGCTGGTCTGATTTCGAAAAATAAACCAATGTAGGAAAGATAATTGAGAGGCCTATTGAAAGAGTTAACACAAGACTCCCATTTCTATCAAAGTGGACGGTGGTGAGTGAAGTCACGTTATTGATTTTCTCATTGAAAAGTATTGAAAGCAATACCTTTTAACATGTAAGGGACTAAATTAATGAAATAATAAATTCGAGGAAAGATAATTAAAAAATATTTATTGAAATTGTCTCTCTGGAAAATAAAATAGGCATTACGGAAGGAAGTATTAGGGGAGGAATGTTTTCAACTTAATACCCTGTATAACTGAATTAACGAAACGTTTGTCCTTCAACCAAACAGGATATTATCAAGCTTATGAAAAGTTGAATGGAATAAGATGGAGAATAAAATGATGAGTTATGAAAAGATGACTAGAACATTCAAAGTGTTCACAAGAGTAAATTACGATTTGATGATATCTACACTTTTTTGTATGACACACACGCTTCTTGTGCAGAGGTCATTTTATTAACTACAAAAAAGAAAACATATATATTTGCGAGCAACAAAGATTTCAAAATATAATTAATAGGATTATTGCGGCCTTAATTGAGGTTATCACATAAAAGGTACAATATTGAAAGTAGTGTTTTTAAATTGTGAGGTTTTTTGCTAGTCTTGAAATTAATACAAGAACATCTGGTGTGTATAATTAATGACAATAATCTTTTCTTATTCAGAAGATAGCAAACTGAATGCGTTTTTTATTTCAATCGTAATTCACTATTAAATTTTGACAGTTGCAAAACAACCAGGTTTGTTTTGCAATCACAAGTACCAACACAAAAAAGTTAAGCGAAGATTTCTTAACCATGATTTTGAAAGCTGGTAATCGATCATTTAGAATTACTGATTGCTGATAAGGACTTTGGGCGAAATTTTCAGGAAATTGAACTTTTAGCAAACGATTTTCGTTGTGGCTCGGTTGGACTTAATACCTACGTCCAGAGTTTGACAAGTAGAAAGGCACGCCAGGTGGTACAAAATAAAACTTTATTTTTGAGAATTATTCACAAAGAAATCGGGGATCATATGTACAAAGATGGTAAACTGTATTCACTATTCACAATTGTCACAAGTTCCGGAAAGAAATGGGAGAACAGTTGGATCTGACGACGACTGGCTCAGCGAGCTTCTAACAATGTGTTGATCTGGGATGGTCGGACCGACAGCAAACGGTTAGTTTTGCACTCCCTTTACGGGTCCTTAAGTTCAACACGCTTCAAAGGCGCCAGCCCAGTGGTTCGTTGGTTTGGTTGAACCCAAACTCAGAGCCACCAGAAATCGCTTCCGTTCATCTCAGCACGTTGAAGACGGATCTCAGAAGAATGACTCAAGCCCAACAGGTCTACACTCAGTAACATGTAATGGTAGCCTTTCGGGTGAAGACGCTGAAGACACGAGACGATTATCACTGTCGAGTGATATCGGGTCTATTCTTATCCTGGTATGTCAAGCCTCTAATTGTAATATTAGGGATATGTAGCAAGCACCATCTGAACTGCTGGTTCAGTACCTCTAGCCACCTTGAACGGAGCGTATATATACTTATCAATACTTTTCAGGAACGGAGCTAAATACTGCTTCACACTGGTCAACACAATTATTTAGGAATTGAGTTGGATGCTCCATTACAAATGTTTTTCTGGTCTTCCTAGTCATTACTATACAATCAGAACTTCTTCGTACCAAAAAATGTTAAGTGAGGATGAGTCTTTGAAACAGCGCTAGATATAGTGCCAATGGTTTCGTTTACTTCTTGGTGCTCTGGGATAGGAATATCGAAAAGAACTAAAGAAACTGGCTGACCGAAATAGATTTACTATACTGTGTGCCTGGACACTCAGAATCACAGGCAACGAAAAAGCTAATCTTCAGCTCCGTATACTGGTACCTAACCAGCTGTGGGGGTATCAAAATCTACGGTACGGCACCAACTCAGGAACCAATAAGATATTAAAAAGAGTACGGGGAAAATACACTTGGGAACATACACATAAAAATCTTCATAAAGGGATCGTCTGGAAAAAGGGCTAAACAACTGCTTCAGCAATAGGAATGTTCAATTCGAATGTGATGCTCTAGATCAGGGATATACAATAAAAAAAATGATCAGCAATATGTCTAAAAATTTCAATCTAAAAGGCATCATCGCACATGAAACGTTTTCAGTGTGATCCTTATCCTTGTATTTCTCGCGAAAGCTTTTGTATTTAGGAAAAAAGTTTTTGGCTTTCTGCAACTCCATCTTGATACAAAAAAATGTGGGAATTTTCCAAAGAAAAGAAAAAAGCAATCAATTTTGAAAGTAGTAATTCAGTACATAGATGTATTACTGGTTCATGTCTAGTTACCTTAAATATTGCACACGCCTCTGAATTTTCTGTTGTTGGCCGGCTTCGATATGGATTCAAAATGATTTTTATATGGGAAAAACTAGTTTAGATCACATGTGGCTAGCAATTTCAGGGAGAACCAAATTATGCCTAGAAGAATATGACAAATATCCAACAAAGGATATGTACAAATTAGATCAAACGGTTCCCATGTACAAACAAATTCTGATCAATACTGAATTTAACAGATTTGGAATGTAGATGTAGAGCTTGAAAAACTTTTTCTGAAAACCTCCTGGTAATTTTTAATACCTCTTTCAAATAACTGGTCCTTATTAATAGGCACAATTCGAATTTTTGGGAGGATATTTCAATCAAAGATCTATTAGCTATATATCACCTTTCTATTTAGTAAATGAACATTTTTTCAGCTCGCTAGTACCCATGGATCTAGTACCTATATGACTCCGCAGCTGAGAGTGGGTCTCTGGATCTTTGATCGATCCGAGAGAATCCTTTGTCGATCTTGTTTTTGTAATCTTTCCACCCAATACCTTTCTTATTCGGTGTGTTACTCTAGGTATGAATGGTATGTAGGCTCTTTCAATCGTTGTTTTTTCATCGAGGTCTGGCATATTGAAGTTCTTGGTCTCAAGGTCTTAAATCTCATATATCGTATGTCTATTTGATTAAAAGACCTGTCTGGGGTGACGCAATTTCTCATCTATAGGGAATGTGTTTCGCAAATCCTACGGGCATGTTCTGCAAGTGTCTCAGTGACTCCTTGTTTTTGACTGGGATGATGATTGGAAAGCACTTTAGTGAGATCAAGTATTGGCAAATTCCATCATATATTGATCGGAAATATCTTTTTCCCGTCAAAATTCGACAAATGATACGCAAACAGAGTATA
>WOGO01002755.1:0-15324 GCA_015342085.1 Leptinotarsa defecta | reverse complement strand
CCTACATTGACTTCTAAGTTTGAAGATGTTACATTTTCTACTTTATTATGATGTTTATACTGTATACTCTCATGCACACGATTTCTCAAAAATGATGCTATCCAATTAAGAGAAACGCCCCTCAATCCGTAAGAATGCAGTTTATCTAGTAGCTTTGTATGATCGACACAGTCGATCATACAAAAATCATTAAAATAGGTGAGGTTTTTATTCGAGTAGGTGTTAATTTTTCATTTGAATATTATTAATGGTTTTTCAAAAATATTAAACATTAAATTACTTGTGATGCACTGTTTGGAACCTTTGGTGTAGTGTTGGTGGAGTGTTAAACTGAGGTGTTAAAATAACGGTTTGATATTGGGAAAAAGCTCCATAATATTCATAAAATTATTCATTTATGTTGTTACCTAATATCATAATAGGTAAGTAGGTATTTATGTAATAAACAAAGTAAATCACAAAGTAAGTCACGACATGATTAGGCACGTGGACGCGGCAAAATTTCTTCCTCGCTTGTATGAAATTCAACGCGCCGAACATGACCGATCACAGCGCGAGAACTCCCGAATGCAGTTTCGTTCGTAGCTTCGCCACCGAAACCCGTTTTTTTGACGAAACTCAACCGAACTAATACTTCCCGGCCAACTACCGGATAACTAACGCCTATCAGGACGAATACAGGATTTAAAAAAATATATTTTTAAGTAATTTATTACTTTATTCAGTTAGTATCTCTTAAGAAATGAAATAAGTAATTAAAAAATAATACTACTGCACTAAAGGCAAGTTATGATAAATGAATACTAATTTCTCTGCATTGAGAGGCAGTAAGCGGTTTCGGTTGTTTTCGTAAATAAAGCCAGCTTCAGAAGAAAGACTTTCGCTGCGTACACACTGCTGCAAGGTGTTAACTTCGCTTATCAACGAAAAGATCCGAATTGGACCACCCTATCGTGCGTCTCCTACGCAAGGCTAAGCGTGCTTCTTGTGATGCACCAAATGGCAACGTTTTGCCGGATATTCGGTGGCGGAATATCCGGTATACGGCCAAACTGCTATTCGTTTCATCTCCAATCGAGAGCGCCGTAGAATATTTACAACATTACAATATTATTTATAACAGGGGTGTTATTATAACACCAGTAGCAGGGGGCTAGAAGTATTCTGGATCCTTGAAATTGTAGCAGGTACCACGAGAAGAAGAGTTGGAACCCACGTCTCTCTGAAAAAAACAGTCATATTGACAAATCAGCCACATAATTCGGTGAATCAGCTGTAGCTCAACAAACTAGGAACTTCACGATATCGATTTTTCAACGAAAACAAGTTTTTGATAAGGTCCCTGACCAATATAAGTATATACAAGGCCGGATTATTTTGATGTATGGAGGCCCCTAACTTTTTTGCTAGTTGTTCAAAACATAATACACACTTCAGTTGAACTGAAGAAACTAATATGTGGTGAAATGCGTATTGTGTCATAGTTATTCGATTATCATCATAAATAATGTTAAATTTATTTCAACTTCATATATGTAGGTACACTAAATTGAAATATTCAAAATTTGTTTTCTTTTTTGACTGGACTAATATGACATGCATTCATTCAAGTGAAAGTGATTGCTCAATTTGAGTTCATTATATAATTGATATATTTGCTTTCTAGAAGCATTATTGATCTATCAATTACGGCCTTCACAACTGATAGGAAACTTTAAGAACATTGTATTAAATATGGGATAGGTAGTCGAATAACTTGGCTAATCGTTTAGCATTTATCGATGAAGAGAATATAAACTACAAAATTAAAACAAATATGTACGTAGTTTTACACGGTGAATTCAAAATTACTCATTATTTTGATTTGTGTTCGAAAGATTATGTGGACTTTCGGTTTCATTTTTTGACTAGACAGATAGTTTTTAATGAAAAACGTATTTTCAATAGGACCGGTAGTTGAAGGAAGAATAAGAATTGATCTTACAGACCTAACTTTTATGGAAGAGTAATATTCTTTTGAATATGGTTTGTCCAAATAAAACAAAAAGTTCAACAAAGAATTGTAAGAAAGAAATATATTACCAATCAAGACAGAGATAAAACCGTTCGAAGATTTCAATAACTCCGGCGGAAAATATTCAAATTCTTTTTTGAACGATTTACCACAGTTAATAAAACGATTACTCTCTTTCTCTTTTCGCCTTATACATTAACATTGTGTAATAGTGGCCAGTGCTGATTATTTCTGCAATCAAGGCATTATAAAAGAAGTGGTATTTATACAAATTGACCAGTATTCTTCCGACTTGTTTTGGAAGAGACCATGAAAGTCATTTTGATACTTTTCTCTTCATTCTCTTTTGCAATAACAAGTGAATTTCGTAAGTATGTCTTGAGATAATGGAACAACAATGTGTTTTCATTCGCTACATTAGGTAAATTATTCATTCAATTTCTCACAAACTTTTATACTATGTATATATGTATTCAGCTCTAGTTAATATTTGTGAATAAAATGGGAAAATTTATTAGTCATCAGATATCCACCAGAAAACAACTCACTGTACTAACATTACCACGGATATTAAAGTACATCATAAATGGCGTAGAATTTTACCGTCATCAGGAAATGATAATCATTTGAAACCGATTTCTGCAACTAGAAAAAAATCATAGAAAACTAAAACTTCAAAGACAAATTCAAATTGATTGTTTTTTAAAATTTATTTTAAATATAAAATTTCACAAAATAATCTTTTCAAATCTACCAGTTGACACTTTTCAAAATATCTGTCAATTTACACTTCATAATTAATTATAATTTTCAATTATGAAATCTTATTGAAGAGGTATTCAAAGAACATACTTAATTTATTCATTAATTTACTAAGGAAATACATACAGAATACCACATTTGAAAACTAATACACGAAAAAAAATTGCAAAAAATTATGACCATATCTGATTTTTTCAATCAATGTATTCCCTGTAAAATTTACAAATATTGGCAAAAACTTATTTGTTATTTCATTTCAGATGTTGGAAAGTTTGACCGCTGCTTACGAGACGATGGAAAATGTTTGGATCAAGCAATAGAAAAAGCTATTAAATATTTATGCAAAAAAGGTATAAGTAGGTTCAGATGCGATCTTGAAACTGAATAACACTTTTATATATTATTTTATTCAATAACTCTAAATACTTGTATCTAGCAAGCTTTGATAACTAAATTTTAATAACACTATTATTTAATATGTCAAGCTGCCATGCTAATAATCAAATCCCAACAATTTGACATTAGTGTCCTTTCAATGAGATTTTAGGATGTAATTTTTTTTCATCAAAATAAGCTCCTATATCCCAAGTTTGAATTTTGTCATCTATATAAAATACCATGTTTAAAGTTTGAGTTCACATATATTTTATCTATTCTGTGTTTTCTAAACACAAGGAACAAGCATGTACTTTTTATTCTTTCAAATAACTTTCTCGACTTTCCGTTGGAATATTCAAATTCGAACATGGACTACAATTTGAACTCAATTTGACCTTGAATTCGAAAAACTCCTCCAAACGCTAGCGCCACTCGTGGTTATCTCATGAACATTCAGAAAATCCGTCTACAATCATAATTATAAATAATAATACAACTGACTCCAGTAATGATAAATTGTCCATGATATTTGAGAAAATACTTCAGATTTATACCTCCTGTTGAACAATAATAATAAATACGGTCTTTAGAGAACATCGGATACTTATAATTTAACAACTGGAACGCCATCTCTGTTAGAAATTGATACTAAGGAAAGTAACGATTCACTTTTTTACCAGATACCGCCAGGGATACACGTTTTTTGGCGAACTTAAAAATTTTGAATTTTCGATTTTGTATTATGAAGAAATTAATGTAATATTTGTGATTCCAAACAACTGTTTGGAATCACATCACGCATTCATTGGAGGTAATGTACTTGTTGAAATCAAAATATTTCAAAACTAGAGATATGTGTATGTTTCCTATTCCGAACGATCCCGACTCGAAATTCAACAAACGTCTTGCAACAGTTGGAACTTGGCTTGCTTAGTTTGGAAGTGGAAAATCTTAACCTGAGTTTCTTAATATATTTTGAAAATTTCATATACAAACTCGTAATTCAGACGTTTTCTTACCTCACCTTTCGACCTAAGATCTTTTTCACAATTCATATCATTCTGAGTTTTAAATTGAAATTTCCCTGTTGAATGTCGAAAAAACATAAATCCCTGTTTAAAAGCGGAAATAATGAAAATATGATTTGTTAGGCCTTTCTGTATAATAAAGAAACAATTTCAAAACAGAAAATGAGGTGTAATTTATTAATGCATAATACAGCTGTCTGAACAAGAGACCCAGGTTGCAACTGTCGCTCCGGAATTTCAAAGTCATATTCTCTATTTCTTTTCCTCAGATGATTTTATCGATGAATCTCAATTTTTCATCTTATCTCGTTGTAATTACTGTATCACTCGAATCTTTATTATTTAATACATTTTTGATGGGTAGTACACTTAAGAAATGTATATTTCATTAAAAATATAAAACTTTTTGTTGTCGGCAGTTGTCAATGCATATGGGCAGTTTCGGGCATGCCGCAACACCAGCCTTGATGATAAAGGTGTCTGAGACAGAACCGTTGATGGTTGCTTTTCAGCAACGATTTTTGGGAAAGCTGGAAAGCCATGAATAAAAACGATCTTGTGAATCCATAACATAGTTTTATTAGTAAATACTCATGCCAGACATAATCAGATAGATGCCTTTGAAAGTATTCAGTTCAACAATCTTAGAAATATCCGTTTCTTGATTGGGTTTGGAATATTTGTCATATTTGTGATATTTTAGGTATACAAGAACTGAAAATTCCAAAACTAGATCCAATTGAGATACCTCAAATAAATATTGGAACTAAAGCGAATGTGCTAGATGTTGCTCAAGAATATTCTGACGTGAAGCTTGTCGGTTATTCAAAGGTAGCAATAATAAATTCACGGTGAGTATAAACTTATATTGAAAGGGTCACTTACTCATTATTTATGTAGTCGATTTTGGGAGAAAATATATATTTTTCGAAAATCGACGTTTCGCCAATATCTCAGCTGGAACTCTCAAGGTGTGGCATTCGCCATTTGTTCTAGGCCTGTCCAGAGTATTCACCAGGGAAGCAAACAAGTAAAAACCATTTTATTGATGGTTTTGGCCGTATTTGTTCAATATGCAAAAAAATCAAGGAGGTACTATATTTCATTGAACTTTCTATCACATTTCTCAACACTTTATAAGTTGGGTCTTGTCTCTCTCCTGAGCGTAGTCCTTCAATGAGCCCTTCAATGACAAAACTTTATTGGAGAAGTCTGCATCTTCTTGAATTTTATGGTGAATAATGCTGACAAAATATAACGAAAAATGTAACACCAACTTCATAATGTCATCCTATAAATAGAACGGGAGATAATAGCGAACTTTTTTTGGAAAAGAGTAAATATCATTCCGGACCTATGGCAGCATAATATTTTTAACCCTGATTTCGTTTTGATCAGACATTGCTTGACTTTTTTTTATTTCAGAAAAACAGTTTGAATACTTTCAAGTTTTGTATTGTTTCAGATTAAATACGAAAGAGAATCATTTGGTTTTCACAGCTGTTTTACCAGAACTCAAACAAATTGCCAATTACAACATTAAAGGAAGACTACTGGTTTTTCCCATTTTTGGCAATGGGAAATGTAGGATAACACAATGTAAGAACATTCTCATTCCCACCAGAATGAATATTACCCTTTTTCCCACATAATTCAGAAAACGAGATAATGCATTTTCCTTCATTCCCATATCATGAAGAGGGTCACCGTAGGTACTCTTTGTGATCTGCCAATTGATCCAATCGTTTTGTGAATTAAAAAAAAAGGATTCGATAGAAATGAAGATTTATCAACAAAATAAGTTTGATTTTTAACTGAAAACCATAATCATATATGATGAATGATACTTTCGACGAAATGTGTGACTTGAAGTGACTAATAACCAATTTATAACACAGTCTTCTCTCATTCATAATTTTTTTTTCAGCAAACGTGACAGTGATACATACCTTACAATTCGAAAATCTAGATGACGGACACCTAATACTCAAGAGCTATGACGTCTCGGTGAAACCCAAAAACATGAAGTTTGAATTCGAAAATTTGTTCAACGGAAATAAGTTACTCTCCGATAGAATCCACGGAGTGGTGAACGATAATTGGGAAGCCATCTGGGCAGATTCAAAGAAAGATTTGGACGAAGCTTATGGAAGAATTTTTTATGGTTTTGCCAGCGAATTCTTTCAGAAAATTCCTGCGGCTGATGTATTTTTCTGAAATTTCCTTCGTAGTGAGAGAGAATGTACAATTTGAAATAATTGTAAATTACAGGACTGGATTAAAGAAAATCAACCAGTAACCAAAGAACGATTGACGATGAACCATGATGAAAATTTAATTATAACAGTTTTGTAATGGCTATTTGTATGAAAAATATTCGACAATGAATGAAAATAAATGGTTCAGCTCCTGAAGAAATATCAGTATATCAATATATATCAAAATAAATATCAACTTAATGATTGCTAGTTGCCTTCTTGCAACAAAAGTAACAGATATTAATATTTTTTTACAGTGTAGTTATATGCATGGAAAATTAAAGCAATTTCATGAAATTCAGACAAAATGTAAAAAAATATTTATGCACTTATATTTTATGATCAGCGGAAAGGCAAACTTGCAAAACAAAGTGGAAAGGTTCTTGTTTTTCAGTAAAATAAATATACTGAACTTAAAATACCCCTCTCTATGAAATTCCTTTCGATTTACACAAGAGGTTGAATTTTAGACCAGGCGCACTTTGGCAACTTTTTGTTCTCAATAATTAAATATTCCTGTCGTTTATCTGGAAAATACACAGCAACTTTTTTTTCACCAATATGTGAAGACAGGTGTAAACATGTGCGTTCTGATTCGTTTGAAATAATCGAGCGTCTGTTTAGTTTTTGTGATTGGATAGTTGCTCCAATAAAGTTGACAGTGTGTGGCTTGCCCTAAAGTAAATATGAATTTTGATAAACAGTTTTAATACATAATTAAAAATACAACAGGTACATGAATGTTCTCGCACAATTACTCATGACTTACTTTTCATAACTGTTTCATGGAGCCACTTTAAATTTTTGTTACGAATCAAGAAAAGTTTCAACAAGCACTAAAAATGAAATATTTTTGGGAATCTTCAGAATTCTTGTGTTATCATAGACACAGATTTCATAGAGTATTTTCATTTATTGTACGACTTTTTTTCAATATATTAATACTCAATTCAAAGTGATTTATCATCGAATATTGCCTTTCAAACGAAGAAACGTTTCATCAAAACCTTGACGCGTCTCTAAATCCACCAATAAGTCTACCTGACATTTAGATAGATTCACATATTGCTATTTTTAATACATTAGTACGTTTCTATTAGCTGAAGCGATCAGTCAAACATTTTATGTCAAATTTATGAATTCGCCTTCTATGGTAGGGTTTTCTGTGTCAAATCAAAGAACAAGACTTTGAGACAAGCAATGACAAAGATAGCTGTCATCACTGACTGATAGATTGACAGTTAGTGTTTCTAATTTTTGGATTTTCAATTTTTCATTCCTTGAAATTCAGACTTTTAGATTTTTGCCTGAAATCAATCTCATTCGTTTTTTCTGAATGTAAGTATACGAATTATTCACATACATTGAGTCACATGAATCTTCATCGTGATTATCGCATTCGTTATGTAATAGGAGGTTATGTGAATGAATAGGATATCATTTTAGTAAGGAATTTCACTTTGTCAAATTTTAGACAAAAATGGCAGCAGTACGATCAGTTTCCCGACTTTTTTCTTTGAGATCCCTCACTACAACTGCGAAGAGAGGTTATGCTGATATGAGCTTCACCTTTGCTGCTGGAAATCAGGTGCGGTATGCAAAATTATCAAATTTTGGAAGTGAATTAGAATTCCGTATATTCGACGTATATTGCTGTAAATTCGAAGTACGTTGCTCTAAATTGATCGCATTCTTTCAGGTCTATTACGATGCTAAATCAGTTAAACAAGTCGATGTCCCATCATTTTCTGGCAGTTTTGGTATTTTACCAGCTCACGTACCCACACTAGCAGTTCTTAAACCAGGAGTAGTAACAGTTTATGAAGAAGAAGGCAATGTCAACAAAATTTTTGTGTCTAGTGGAACTGTTACCATCAACGAGGATTCTTCAGTACAGGTATTTATTTTAGAATTTTGCAATACTAATTGTTTACCAAGAAAATGGAATAATGAAGTTATGTTATTTGATTGATAGATTTGGAACCTCTAAAGTAAAAAGAATCTATCAGAAACACCTTGCATATCAGGACAAAATATTGTCACCCGACTCACGTTTTGTCTACTAAATTAGCATCATCAGGAGATGACTAAAACTCAATCAGTCAGTCATGACTGATGATGCTAATTTGTTTGAAGAAACCCGCATTTACTGGTAGTATTTTGTTCTGGTGTGGAAAAATGAATTTAGTTGAAGTTTTGTTAGTTGAAATTCAATGTAAAGTTTCATCAAGATTCACAGGATGCTTATAAAAATTTTGGTGTTTCCCACCTCTACTATTGTGAACATTCACAGTGCATTCCATCCTGAATAAGATAGTTGATATGGGGACTATAAAAAACCATGAAATATGTCGACTTTGGTTTTCAAGAAGACACATTCGTACATGAAAATCAACTTCTTGTCAGCCACCGTCGCCCCACAAATATTTGAGCAGGAACTTTGAGTAACCATATTATTGGACCTGTCTTTTTAGAAGCAAACCTAAACTCGAAAGGATACTTCAATTTGATAAATAATCAAGTTATGCCAAGTAATAAAATCGCCATCCAGTTAGATCCTCTGTTGCTAAATAGGGTACTTTTTCAACAAGATGGGGCATAATACCAGTTAGACAGTTCCTGTTTAATATCTTTCCGGGTCAATGAATTGGAAAGGGAGGTGAAGTTCTACACAATGGCCACCCAGAACCCCTGACTTGACCCCATTGTACTTTTTTCTATGGTGATGGTTAAAAATAAAAGTCTACGAGATGCAGCCAACTACTGTAAATGATTTACGGAAAGAAATTACCAGGTCTGTGGGCTACTAATACTGGAGTTAACGTACATCCAATTTTTTCAGTCTCAATATCAAATGGCTTATCCAGGTTGCCTCATTTTAACTGAAATGCACTCTATAAGTATGCCATCTTCTGCGAAATCCACTTTCCTAATTTTCAAAATAATCTTTCCTGTATTTACCAGATTCTAGCTGAAGAAGCACACCCCGTAGCAAACCTAGATGCTTCAGCAGCCAGAGAAGTTCTTAGCAAAGCACAAAGTGAATTATCGTCAGCCACAACTGATGAGGTGAGTATTTCTATCTCACCCCTACTGCTCACATCATGGATACACTTGCTATGCAAATGAATCTGTGCATCAGTTTTCGTGCAGGAATAGACTTGCACAAATGTATGCTGAATGCACATGTAACATAAAACTGACTTATTTGAACCACAGGAATATTTTCTCACACTACCTGAAAGTGCATAACAACAAAAAATATTTGTATTTTCAAAAATATTATACTTTCAAACAATTGTTTCTCTGTGAAAATAATTTTCTTATATCACTCTTCAGTCTTCAACTAATCACCTGCTTATAAATATTTTTTGTAAAATCCTATGAAATCTAGTAACCTTGGCTTATGAAAGATTTTCTCTAGTCGAACTTATGTATTTTTCATTGGCACTATTAATATAAACTTGGTCATTCATTCACATAAACTTTTTTTTCATTTGCAGGCACGAGCAGAAGCGGCAATTGCTGTAGAAGTCGGTGAAGCTTTAGTGAAAGCAGTTGAATAAAACACTGTCATTATATATTTTGTTTATTTTTATGTTGGAATAAAATTGTAGCTCCACTCATCAACTGCATCAGTTCCCGTGATCATAATGTTCAGTGAATTAGAAGACTTTATAAAATATATAGAACCTTCTTAGTGAATAGTACAAATTGAAATGTCTTTTCTTTCAATCCAAATCAATTTGAGACCTTTTTTTTAAATGACTATTTGCTGAGGTGGGGGAGAGTGTGACAATGATTTTAGGTGTAAAAATTGTAACCTCCATCAAAATATTTCTGTCTAAGGATGGATTATTTTATCTATCCTTGTCCATGTTGTTCTTTTAAGAAGCTTATTCGATGATTAAAATTTGGCTTAACGGTCGAAAGTCAGTAACGTGACTTAACTAAAGTTACTTTCAAATGTTTTCTTCAGTGATCAAAACGTTAATCTCCTGAAATCTGATTGTTCAGGGAGATATATCAAGTCTTGCCTGAAGGAGATGTTGAAAGTCCAAAAGGAACAAATATTGGTTCATCACACAAGAGTGTCCTGTTGCAAGCAAACTAAATCAATGACTTACAGTTCTTTCACTGTCTTCTATGCTATGAAAGGAGCGAGCTGATTTCTATGACTAGCATTTGTTTTCGATAAACAGTTATTGTACTATTCAACAACAGATGTCGCAAACATTCGCATTTTACAATTCTCAAGCCATTTTGTCTGTCATTTTTTTAATCAACGGTTATTGAACTATTCAACAACAGATGTCAGAATGGATTCCGATTCCACAATTTTAAAGGCATTTTTCTCCATCACTTGACACTCGGCAACAAATTTTAGCGAATGAACCTTTTGTAAAAATTCAGATACCCAAAATATGTCTTATAATTATGTAGGTATAATTCTCATATCATAAGACTAAGAGCGGGGTTCAAGAAGGGCTCTCTTCCTAGAATAGCTGCCCACCCCATATGACCGGCATATCTTAAAAGTCGAGACTTATGCGAGCTAGGGATTAAGGAGGTCTCACCTTTTATCATGACATTCTCAACCTGTGTTATAGTCGATACGAATCAAATACATTGCCTTGTCTAAAATCCAAGTAACCCACATGACAGGGTCTCTTAGAGTGTTGCTTTCAAGTTCCAAAGCAGGGATCGAACCTGCATCAACATAGCGGTAATTTCATGAATATGACTAACCAGCTCGCTGTCGACTGACAATAAGTGCCTACTTTAAATGAATATTTCATTTTAAATATATCACTACCATTACATAGATCTAAGCATACATATGTAGGCTTATAGATCTATGTAATGATAGTGATATGCAAAACTATGCAACGGATTTTGATGCGGGTTTTTTACCGTGATTTTTCAAAAAGATGAAGACTCAAGATTTATAGTTCATCCATATATACCAAAAGATATCAACTCATTGGTACAAATTTTCAAGAAATTGAATATAAGAGTGGTTTTTAAAACCGCTCGCAAACTTCCACCTAACCTAACCTAATTAAGAAGGTGACGGAAAAGGAAAAGTTGGGATTTACGAAATAAGCTATGGGGATTGCGATAAAAAGTATCTATATTGGTCAAACGAAGCGGCTACAAAAGAAGTGAGGAATGTTGGAAGTTGTTGATATCGGCACTTGACAACAGGTTTTTAGATGCCTAAAAAAGTTGAGAGAACGAAAATTGTGGAATAAGAGCTGTGGACAAAGTCCCATTCCAAACATCCCGTTATTTACTCTCTTACGTAATCAAATAATAACAGGTAGAAATCAAGTACATGATAGGTAACATAATAAGTAGTAATCGATAAAAGTTAAGATAAATGTATGGTTTTCTCCGAGAGGTTCAACAATAATTGACTACACTATACAATTGAACTCAACTTTATTTCACTGATACACTGACAATACAACACAAACACTTCAACTGAAACTTCAGATTAATTTTCAAACTAGACTTCTCCGATATGCCTGTTGGTAGTGTTTATATAACTAAAAGGAAGTCTCTGGAAGCCGATAGGGAAGTCTCTTGGAGCGACGCGACTTTTAGTAGTGTAAGTCGAGTTGACCGTCAATTGATTGACGAAGACCAGCGGCGGCCGGCGTTATTTTTTTTTCAGGGGATAATTTACAACAATATGACACAATGATTTGTACTAAGAATTATGTCCAGATATGTATAAAACAAAAAGATAGCTACAAAAATTTAGTTTTAGTATTCTCCTGGTAATGCTGAAGTGTTTACAATCGATTCATTTCACGTCAGAAGTTACAAAAATAACTATTAAAAAATGTTGTTTTGCCATGTAACATGGCCGTTTGAATGAAACGACTCCTACTCTGAAAGTAAAACGTTGTACACGCAGAATCCAATTCTTCGGCCGGCCAGAGTCTTCTTCAACTATCCTACAATTTTTCATAATTTTATAGGTCTAATTTTTATAATATTTGTTCCATAACATGCTTCTTGGTCGTTACATCAGCTCATCAAATGATCATAGATGAGAAAGTGTGAAAATTATTACAAACGAAGTTCCCCTTATAGCAATTGCATCATAGTCCAATAGGTGAATAATATGGGCATACCGTGTCATCCTAGTAAATGGACATGGACTTTCAGCCTGCTACTTCCTTAACCAATATGGCAAAAACCAGAAGAGGAAATGGTAACCGAATCCAATCCAAATAAATCAACACTCACATTCAAAGGCTCTTTCAATTATTATTATTTGCCTTTTTGATTACATTGAACGGTGGATGATGAGATTCAATTCATGTATAAAATATTTATCGATGCACTGGCAATGGAATTCTTAATATTTATTCACAAACGTTCTCTAAACAATAATGAATAGTGTGAGGTATTAGCAGCATACAATGTGACAATGGAAATGGGTGGTCATATTATCTAAGTCCTTGATCAGAGATTCACTAATCGTCTTTGCGGTTTTTTACTGATCATATACATGCAATACCAATTAAATATATTGGAGATACTAGGTATCATCCGGAAGGTGACATAATTCATCAGAACATCGTCAAAAAGAGACGGAAAATCATGATGGGTGAGTCTTTGGAAAATGAGTAAATTGATGGTTAGTATAGAACGAGAATACAAAAAAATAATACGTTTATGACTGAAGGGTTTTCAACTGTCATGGCTCAGGTGTCTTTATATCTGTACTTGCTAAATGATCAATATTTTTTCCTAAATAGAAAATCAATTGAAAACATTACTGATGACATATGGCCATTATAAACCAATGGTATCAACATTATACTTATAATATTCCTAGGCATATTATTATCTCTGTTGTATTGGAGAAAATTCAAACATTGAAGGTCATTAAGAATTCAAGTGTGAAGAAAACATTTCAAAATGATTTTTTTTTAATCATTGATATACTAGAATACATTTCCTTGAAGTTTTAATTGTGAAAATGAAATTCAAAATATTTTCTAAACAACCCACGAACACTGATAAGTTGGGCTGAAAATTCGTAGGCTGACATAGAAACATTTTTTTTGTCGAGGTCGATTTAACGATTATAGCGTTCGAAAAATTTTTCAATACAATTTTTATAGTGCAATTTGTCTTTAGCCCCAAAATAGGTCAAGTTTCGACGATTACCTCTTCATTGGCGCGGCGCTAAATTTCTTTCCAGTGAGCATTCTCTTGTGGTTTGAGAACAGGAAAAAGTCGCTGGGGCCAGATCTGGAGAATACGGTGGACGCGCGGAAACAAATCGAAGCCCAGTTCATGCAATTTTTCCATTGTTTTCATTGATTTTTTGACACGATGCATTGTCTTCATGAAACAACACTTTCTTTTTCTTCAAATGATCGAATGATGCTGTGAAATAGTCGCTGTTGACGGTTTTTCTATTTTCAAAATAGTTGATGAATATTAAACCATGCGCATCCCTAAATACTGATACCATAACCTTGCCAGCCGACTATTGCGTTTCATCCCGCTTTGGAGTCAGTTCACCACATGCAGTCCACTCAAATGAGGACCGTTTTGATTCTGGTGTTGAATGATAGAGCCATATTTCATCCTTTGTCACATATCGATGCATACATTCGGGTTGTTTATGGTAAAACAGCTTCAAAAACTGCTCACAATCATCAATTCGTTATTGTTTTTGTTCGATTGTGAGCTCGCGCGGCACCCCCTTTGAATAGAGCTTTCGCCTACTCAAATATTCATGCAAGATATGTCCAAGTCGTTCCTTTGATATCTTAAGAACATCAGATATCTAATTACCTTTACTTTGCGGTCATCCAAAATTATTTTGGGGACTTGTTTGATGTTTTCGTCGGTAACAGCCTCTTTGGGGCGTGCATCGTCTTCAGTGCTCATTTCACCTCGTTTAAACTTAGCAAACCACTTCTCAACAGTTGGTATTTCCTGGTTCAAAGTCCGAATAATGTTCATCAAGCCAAGCCCAAAAGCAATGCTTTATTAACACATGAAATTCCTTTTTATCCATTTTCTTCAAACTAACATAAATTTCCCCACTCGAAATGTTCTATCCCACAAACTAATGGTCCGACTGCTGTGAAATTTGTACATGTGTCTTTTGAAGGTTAGGATTGACTAAAAATCATATGAATTCATTACTAGTAGCGCCATCTGTGTGTTAGCCTATGACTTTTCAGCCTATCTTAGTGAATACTCATAATTCATTACAATTTTCCCAAGCAAGTTTTTTTCACGAACATAGTTATCATATAAGGTTTTTTTCGAAAATTTTAGAGAAATTATGTCGTAAGTATCGGTGTTCTGAAGATGGCAACTTTTGGTTGTAGAAACGCGCGTGAAACGTGCAAGTTTTACCTTTCATTCCCAGAAAAAGGCTTTGTTTTATTATCAAATCTGTATCAACCAACCCATGGTCTTCCCTATATGCTGCAAACAAGATCATATATTATTTATTTTCACCAATTTTTATCAAATGTAATAAGCAACGAAGATATTAGTGTATTGCCGAAAAAAGGATGCTGTCACGACATATCAAGTGATATGAAGTAAATCGATTTCGGTACCTTCCCCAATTTTGATTATCCTAGTTTATAAAATCAACATAATTACCTGTGTGCATTATTTCATGTTTTTACAATTTTCTTATCAAACCATTTCATTATTATTATTAATTAATTAACACGCTTTTATTAGCTTCACCTGTATGTAGGTATGTATATATGTTTGTTTGTTTGCTTGTTACTCTCAAGCTCGGGATCTGTATTTGACAGAATTATCGACTTTATTGCTTGATCTATTGGCGGGCAGATGGCGCTATACGTAACCTCCTTGATATATC
>WOGO01002754.1:0-15325 GCA_015342085.1 Leptinotarsa defecta | reverse complement strand
CGTTACCGCAGATTCGTCCTACATGGACATTTTCAAACTTATTCAATACTTATACAAACAGTTTATTGTATAACTTTGAAAAAGTCCTTATAGGACGAAACTGCAGTAACGTTAGTTACAAATAAAAGTGGTAAAAACATAGAAAATTTCAATTTTCTTTTCTTCATTAATTTGTGTCAGTTTGTGAACTTATATCATTCTAGGATCTTCAATCCAAAAAAACCATATCAGATGGTCACTGACATTATTTAGTTAGGTTGTAAACCGCATCTTTCATTCGGAGATTGGTCGGACGTGAACTCGAAAGTTTAGGTTCCACGGTAAGATAGGGATAGATGTGAATGTTCCGTCTCTTGCGATTAAACATAAAAGTAAGTAAATTTTTATGTGATCTTCAAACAGAAACTGGAAATAAGAGGTACAAGAGTTGAACACAGGGGAGCTTTATGAGTAACAGGGTGTAATATTCGATCTCATGTCGCCCATGTTATATGAAAATATGACATGGAACCATACGTTAAAAGGTAAGACCTCGTTAGTCCTTAGCTCGCACAAGTTTCGACTTCTGAGGGTTGTCATTCGTAGGGGTGCGATAGCTGGTTAACGGAAAAAACATATTTTTTTTAACTTGTTGACCAAAAGAAGAGAGAATGCTGACCTTATATGTATATTCAGAGACAGAAATGAATCTGTTAGTTCAGCAACAAAAAGACATCATTAGGGAAATGCAAGACAAGATCATGAGACTCCGCGAAGAAATTGATAGATATAAAGTAGAAACGAAAACCTTGAAATGTCTTCTGAAGGTGACTTGAAAATGAATTTACACCAAATTCTCAATGTATTCACTTATTACTTAGGTATATGTATCCATTATATTTTTCTCGCCATTTATATTTGTATTTTGAATTGTATAATATATAGTGCTTTTACTTATTTTTACGTGCTTGAGTTTACTTCTTGTCTTACTTTTATATTTTTCCTTAATTTTGAAGTGTATATGAATATTTATTATATTTGATGCTTGTACTATTATGAAAGGGGTGCTCCCATGCAATAAATAAATAAATTCATTCAAAACATCATGACTATATATCTACTCATATCACGATGACAGTACGCAATGACCTTCATTAGCTTATTTGGTTTAATTCCAGCCATAAAAATCTTGTTTAAATTGAAAGGGCTATATTTTTAGGAGAAATTAGATTTTGGAAAAGAAAGGTTTTGGCCTTCTAATTCTTCATCTATATAGAAAACAGTCTCAAAGACTCCATTCATGATTACTCTATTTTATTATTTCTCACAATCTAGTCATGGGTACTTGGGGAATTTGATGATTATTTTTGTTGAAAGCATTGGTAAATGATCAATCGCTTGAATTATATATGTCTTGAATAGTTTTCCATTAATTGAAAACACTATGATACTTCTTTACTCTCAAATTGTTTTTTAAAGAATCTAATAATTGGTTTCACTGAACTTACACAATGAACTCCTTGAGTACTTACATCATCAAAATCTTTAGGATATTCATTATTTATACGCATTATCGGATTACATATTTTTTGCAAGAATTGAATTATATGGAAAGCAGTTACAGGGCCATTATATTGTATTCCACGTCCATGTGGAGGATATGCTATAAGTACTGGCCACCTATATACTTTATTATATTGAGTCCGACATTCACTTTGGGGTTGCCAACAATTGACGGCAGCAAATTTAACACGTTCATGCATATATTCTGCTGCCAATTGAAATTCCTTTCGTGCTGCTTGACATTCTGCATCCCAAGGAGCATAAAACATGACAAATGCCACATCGCTAGACCTAGCATTTTCTATAGCTTTACTGATTTGACCCCTGTACCAATCTGTCAAGATTGTAGTCTGTGGGAAGAATGGGTAAGCCACAGGTGCTCTCGATACCTTTGGAGGACTAGAAACAAAAAATAAATAATTTCCAAGTTTCAACAGGTTGAAAATACTAACTCTTTGGCAAGAGCTGCATATGTTACCATAACAAAACAAAAAATTGCCAGATCTCTACAAAAATGGAGCATCCTTAGAGTTATTGTAAGATTTTCGCCGCCGTCTCGAAAGAGATCTGTACCAGTTCCCACTTCAATATTATCGCTAACTGAGGTACAACTCGAACTGTTATTGTCGAGAGATTCGCTGATAGCATTATCATTGGAATCGTGGCTGGTCGAGGACAATATTTTAGCCTCCTTGGCCGCTAACTGTAACAAAGACATGCCCGTATCGCTTCATTACACATAAGTGAAAGTTACTTTTTACAACATTGTATTTTTCTTTCAAAAATATAATTAGGGCCAAAGTTTTCGAAACTAAAAAAAGGATGACATTTCAAAGAATATTAACCTCACTAAACTTTTGACGTTGGCTTTTTTTCCTGACATGACACGTAAGCTCCGTTCGTTTGTTAAGAGTTATGAATCACAATTGCTTACGAACTCCTCTAGGATTACAATACTTTCATATCTCATTTCCAGTAGTGATGGGCATAATCGAATTATTTTGATATTTGAATTATTAGTAATCGAATTGTTTGACTAATCAAATTATCATTCGAATTGTAAATCACTCGCAATGCGAACTTGAATCACTCAATAGACTTGGATAATACAGTAGTTGTTTAGTATGTGAATGTACCTTATTAGATTGATCTGTAATTTTTAATGTAAATTAAGGACAATGTTTTATGTCTTTAGTCTAAGTGTATTTTGTTGGCATTATTCTTATTCCAGATTGAATTATTCCTACCAAAAGTTATTCGCTATCCTGCTTGATCAAATAACATCGAGCAGAGAATAACTTTTGTCTGGAATAGGATTAATGACAACAAAAACATCTATTATCAACGGTTGACTTGAAAATGAAAATATGTAAAACAGTTGTGATTCTGGTACAAGCAATCGAGACCAGTTATATGTTAATGTTTCAGTTCTTCAAAGCAAATAATGCCAAATTAATTCTAATTTAAGTCAAATGCGCCTAAATAATGAAGTGATGAACTCATGATTAGAAGAAACAAAATAATGTGAATTATCATGATCTTTGATTCGATATCTCAAATTATTATAATAATCGAATTATCCATTATTTTTAATTTGAATTAGCCTATCACTAATTTTCAGTTCAGTCTCATGTATGTAAATCATATATCACCTATTGAGGATGAAATATTTCTATTTGAAATGTTCCTGTATTTTTTTTAAGTAGTATCATTGAGTTTTATTAGTACCCTGGATTTCCTTTAGTTTTGCGTGATAATAGCGTTATCTTGCGGGACAATTAGTAAGAAGAAGATTATTCTGTCAAAGTCAAATGCAACAGTACCTTATCAAAATTGTTGAACATTTGAAACTCAAATATTTTAGAAATATTTAGATTGTTTATTGTTTGAAATTTGAATTAATAATAATAATTGAGTACAGCAATGTCTACTGAGTGTTTCAAAGTAGTGTAAGTATCTCATAATCTGTTTTATTATTAGATGTGGTAAAGAATGTTTTTTGTTATTTGAAAAATGTGAAACCTAAAATTTCTCAGATACATATCTGGCATTACCATTATTACTCTAAAGATGTACAAAAACACGTAAAAAATGTAAACATAGTTTCATTTGAAATAAGAGTAAGAGTTTTAATGAATCTGTTGACTCAAAGTTTCAACATCTGCCAGTAATTCTTCAGGAATCTATTTCATGAGACAGCAAAGATTTTATTACTTTTTATAATTTCTTTAGAGTTGTTTTTAGGTATTATAGTTAAGTATATAGTGGTTATCTAGGACTATTTTTCCGCAAAGCACATATTTCACTTATGCTAAAACTGATTTCTTGAGGAAAAACTGCATGAAAAGCATGTTTCACAATACTTATATAAACTGATTCAAGTGACACTTCAATTGTGAGATTTTGACTAAAACATACTATTTATTCCTATACACTAGAACTGCAACATTCATCTCGACGCGTGTTTCACCCACTCTATTATCATCATCATCAGAAGATGAATTACTGTTGTGTTATACCGATACAGTATGGTTCATCTCTTGATAAACTTGAAATTTGTGTCCGAATTATTCGAAGTAAATGTTTTTTCATTACTATTTCAGATGTCGTGACTATCCTTCAGATTTTTTTTTGGATAAAGCTGTAGCCAAAGATTATTTTTTACAATTTGGAAAAGTAAAAAGGCTTATTTTTAAACCAAAAGTTAGAATATGTACTGTTGAATATGTTAACAAAGAAGACTATTTAAATGCCTTGAATAATGCGGGAGACTATAATGGAGTTAATTTCAAAGTTTCCACTGAAAAATCACTAGAAGTGAAGAAGAAAAAGCTTCCAGCAAGAACAGAACCTATTTGGATAGATGAGGATGAAATTCAAGCTGAACTTGCTGCTATGTCAGGAAATTCTTCAAAAAATTATAAGTTAACAGATGGTAAGTTGAATTCTTTCTAAAAAATTGTTTTATGAAAAATGAGAATTGAAACTTTCTGTTTTTCACCACTTTCATTTGTAACTAACGTTACTGCAGTTTTGTCCTATAAGGACATTTTCAAACTTATACATTAAAAGTTTATAAAAGTTTGAAAATGTTTTTATATGACGAAACTGCAGTAACGTTAGTTACAAATGAAAGTGGTAAAAAACATAGAAATTTTCAATTCTCATTTTTCATGATGATTTCCTTCCGCATAGTAATGGCTACATCCATCAATAGATTGTTTTATATTTGAAGGTTCAAAGTTTTATATTGAGATAGACATCATACATATATACAAAATAATGTTCCCTTCACAACCTAGGTATAAAGATATATTTGTCATTTATCTATTCAGATCTCTAACATATTTCTTAATTCTATCTATGTTTTTTTTTTCAACTTTCCGTTATTTCTAAACTTCTTCGACAGGTATCATAGATAATTTTAATAATGAAACTTATTCAGGTCAATGATTAACCTCTGAAACATATATGATGGAATTGGCTGATACTTGATGAAAATCCATAACGTATTCAAATAATGGCTTCTTCTTCGGGTAAAGAAGCCATTGCATGGTGAAACATCTGTTGCGTTTTTGTACTAGATTTGACATTCTCAATACTCACTTGGGTGTGACTAGTATCATGAATTTTCAAGTATCAACAATTTTTTTTTCAAATGTTATCAATCTTTTGTGATAGCATGTTGTTTCCTACTTCTTCATTAATATATGTAGAATAGTAGATGAGTTGCAAAGTAACAGAAAAATTGAAAATACGAATAACTTTTTTTGGAAGATTCCCATTCTTTGTATACTAATTGAAAAGTGGAAAGGCAAAAAAGGTTGTTTTCCCAAAAACAAATCTCTCCTAAATACTTTCAAATACTGTAATATACTTTTCTATAAGTATAAGTGGCATCAATTTAACTCCTACTATGTGAAACTATTAGTATGCTATTTTCATATATGATAAAATTAGATTTATTATGAGAAATGTTGGTTCTTCCTCAAACTTCATCTATGTGAAAAGTTGAATTGATACACCATTGAACTGTAAAGCATAAATAGTTGAAGGAGAATATTGATGAGTTATTACAAATTTTGAAAAAAAATTGCCAAAACTCTGCAGTTTGTTTCTTTTATATGCAATATATTCATAGTATAATGTGGATGGAACATTTTTTTGACATATATGTCTTCTTAGCCTAGAAAATTTGATAATGTTACATGGTAATATTTGTTGTCAATTCATCTTTGAATTGGGGTTCGTTAGAACATTATATCACAAAAATGTATAATTTTCTTGTAAAGAAGGTGTTGGTTGAACAAATTACATTCTACCACTCCAAAAACTTTTCAAAATTTGATATACAATTTTTTTATCCAAGACAAAGTTCTTGTCTTCAGTTACTCTTTTTCATATGGTTTCAGATTAGGTTGATATCATGTTTCCTGTTCATTGGTTTCAAAATTGAATAGAAAAATCGATAAATCTACACATTACCTAATCATTATTTGCAAAGATATCAACTCTGAGTTATTTTTATAAACTTACAATTAGTTATAGATTTGACTGATAGTTTGGAAGAAAGCCCAAAATTTGAAAAGTCTGCAAAATTGAAAACAAAATTGAAAAAAGCATGGAAGTCCAAAGAAAAAAAAAACGTCAAAGAACATTTCAGGTGAGTACCTTTTATTTAAATTTTTTCAGATAATTTTTATTTCTTTTTTATGCAGTGCAACTATGTCGAGTGATAAAACGGATTTTATAAACCTTATTTTATCACAAGCAGAGTCCATAGAAGATAAATACAGAATTCTTGATGCAAGAGACAAACTGTTACGAGTCAAATTAAAGGAAACTGGGCACTTGAAGAGTTCAGCTACAGTGGGTACTTGCCCAGATATGTGCCCAGAAAAAGAACGCTTAATGAGAGAAACCCAGCACCAGGTGAAAACTTGAATATAAACATTTTTAGACCTCACAAACAGAATAGAAAAAAACTGAATTATGTTAATTATAATTTCCTGCTATTGATGTAGACTGAACTAGGAAAGCCATATAGCTTGAGGAAGATATTTTTTTATTTTTCTGGTGTCGCAATGGTACTTCTTACTGAATCAACTGCAGATAGAGCTTATGACTAGTTGGAATTGTTTTTGTTTGGTCGGGATATTCAGACACTACCCTCCCGGTACTGAGGAGGAGTTGATACTCAGAAACCGGTCTAATGGTGGTCGTCCCAATCAAATTAAAGTAATTTCAGCTTTTCATATATATAGGAATTTACTTGTGACGAATCTTCCAAATGGAACACGTTGCACAGGTGCCTGATGGTTTTACTGGGTCAGTTGCGGAGACACACACATATACACTGCGGACGTAAATATCTCCCCTCCTCATATCAATTCAATTTATCATTTAGAGTTCTACCAAGTTTTCTGTTAGTGAAGATAATCTCTTTTTATGATCCAGGTAGCTTTGTACGAACAAGAAGAAAATGAAAAATGTATGGATCAACGTAAAGCCGTTAAACAATACTCTCGAAGCTCAGCTGATCAAGAAGCACCGCTACCACATGAACTAAGACCTGTATCTGTACTCAAAATGACTATGTGCTACTTAATGAACAACATAATGGAACTTTGCGATAAGAGTGATGTTAGTTAGGTATTATATTCAAGGCAGTAACTGGTAACTAGTGTTTTTTTTTTTACAGGTAAACATTGGTGAATGGTTCCACTTTCTATGGGATCGAACTCGTGGTATAAGAAAAGATATAACACAACAAGAACTTTGTTGTCAAGGTGCTGTTGAATTAGTTGAACAGTGTGCCAGATTTCACATTCACTGTTCTGCCAGACTAGTTGCAGAAGACCCATCCGTTTTTGACCAAAAAATCAATACTGAAAATTTAACAAAATGTCTCCAAACTTTAAAATATATGTACCATGATCTCCAACTCAAGGGAGAGACCTGTCCAAATGAAGCTGAATTTAGAGCTTATATTGTTCTACTCAACCTCAATGACGGAAATTTCATGTGGGAGGTAAAGATCATATAATTATAAATTCATTCTTGTAATTTAAATTTTTTTGTAGGTTCAACAATTACGGCAGGAAATTCAAAAGTCAAATGAAGTTAAATTTGCTTTACAAGTCTATTCTGCTCTGGACAAAAATAACTATGTTGGTTTCTTCAAACTTGTCTACTCTACAACATACCTTAATGCCTGTATTTTGATGAGATACTTCATTCAGGTACGAATAATAGCTATCAAAACTCTCTTGAAGTGTTATCTGCCAAGAGGTTCTAAAACTGCATATCCCCTTAGTGAACTCAAAAATATTCTTGCATTTGAAGACATTGAAACAACAACTGAGTTCATGCAAACATATGGGCTCTCAGTAAATGAAGAGAATAGTCATGTCATCTTGGAGAAGAACACTTTTGCTGTGCCTGACTTTCCATATATTTTAGACCGCTCACTCAAAGTTGTTGAATCCAAAAGAACTGCTTCTGTCGGAAGAATAGTATGTGGAAGGGAATTGTCAAAAAACACCTTTGAAAATCACATACCACAGAATAGTTTTGATCAGAAAGGATATCTCATTTGTAAAGACATTTTAGATGTGCTAGAATTAGAACAAGCCAGGTTGAAAATCCTTACTGAATTAAAAGATACGAGGAAGTTTACTGAACCTAAAGAAACTCCACAAAATATTTTATTTGAACAAGAAAGAGGTAGTTTGAATTTGTTACCTCAGAAAAAAACACCACAATCATCTCTATTTAGAAATACATTTGAGAAAGATATTCCATCGGACAATGTCAGTATATTTGGCAATCAGTTGTCGTTTATTGAAGAAAGCCAAAATGTATTTGGACACACTCAACAGAAATCAATGTCATCACAAGATCAACCAGATTTTGGGTTCGGGAGTACAACAGATATAAACTCTGCTAACAGTAATAACAAAAATCTATGGGGATCATCTTCAAAAAATATTTTCAGCCAACCAACATCTATATATGCTTCAAAAGCACCAGAAAGTGGAACATTGCAGTCCTTACCCAAAAAAGGTGGTTTTACGTTCAATTTACTGCCATCAAGTGATGAAAACGTATCCAGTGTTTTTAGTAGTACACTTCCATTATCACGTCATGAATTGATAGACCAAGATAATGAAAATTCATATTCGACCTGCATATTACCAACATTTTCTCAAACTCAGGAAGAAGACTCCGCATTGGATAAGGAAATTAAAACTGGTGAACATCCTGATGAGCGACTAAGAAAAAATGAAGTGGAAATGGATATAATTGAAAACGAAAAGAGGTTAGAAGAGCTCAAAAGGGAAGAGGACCAGAAGATTTTAGAACAGGAGAAAGAAAAAGAGAAGTTGAAAGAATTGAAAAAAAAATGGCAGGAAGAAGAATTGAGAAGGAGAATTGCTGAGTTACAAAAGGAGGATGAAATGGCCAGAGAACTGGAAATATCAAATACTGTGAAGACTGTTCTCGAGTCAATTGTCACCCAAGTTGACAACAAATTACGTGACGACAAAATTATGGAAATGAGCAGAAAGATCAAAAATAGATTTTTGCTGAATATATTGAGGAGTTGGCATGTGATAGTGTTGAAAAATAAAAGGAAACGAAAAGCTATTGATTTCAACTCCTCATGGCTTAATACTAAAACTCTGAAACAATCTGCAGAAGAACTCCATACATCCTCACAAGATTTGACGTTACAATTCATTAAAAGATATAGATATGGCAAAGCTTTGGAAGTTGGAATTGTAATAGATAATCCTATAAGAAAGGCGGATCTTTTCCAATTGACGTACAGTACATTGAACAAAAGGTTTTATGATTTAACTGGTATAATACAGAAGGACATTTTCTGGAAAGTAGCAATAAGTTTGCCAGATAAACATGAATTACCAATTGGATTGAACAGAATAGAAGAAACTTTGAGTGATTTGTTTGAATGGAAACAACAAAATGGTCATACTTTTGTAGTAGAGCAAGTGAAATGTAATAATGTAGAATCAATAACTTATTGTATAGAAAAGCAACTTGGCACATGTGTTGAAAGATATGATGCAAATGGAATCATTTTCATAGGCAACGATTTCAATCATAACCTCCAGAGAAGAATATTTGAACACTTGAAGGGTTTTGGAGTTTTTACAAAAGTTCCTATCGTTATTATTCTCCAGCATTTCGATAATAATGAGAAATGCAATCTGAACACTCTCATCAAAGAAAAAATTTTATCAGATTTCATAATTCTTTCAGAAAATCTAATGCTTCCTGGTTTGATTAATGTCATTGAACAAGGCTTGATATTTTTGGCTAGTAAAGTTGAAAGACATCCTCCTTTGGAACTTGATACTTTGTATTCATTCATAGAGAAATACTTATGTACGGAAATATGGAAAAGGGCTAATAGCTTTTCAAAGTGGAATTCTCATTACAAAAATTGTTTACAAAATCCTGATATTGTTTTGAGTTTGTATAATGAGGGTTTAACCAAACTAAAAAAGGTAATACTAAGCAAGTCGTGCAGAGAATATGCTGCATTTCCAGATGTCTTCAAAGACTACTTGAGGAGCAAAATACCAAATTTTTTACCTTGCAATTACAGATATTTTCCAACATTTTGGAAAGAACAGTCTTACTTTGAAAAATTAGAGAAAATATTGGATGGTTTAAGATTACCAAAATGGGTTGAAAAATGGCCGGGCTCTAACGAATTTGAATTGGAATCACTTGTTTCTAAATATTGCACCAAAGCATTCAAAGAACCGGTAAAGGTTTTCTACAAAGTGATGAGTATCTTATTGAGAAATGTGGACCCCGATTTGAATTTTGAAGATGTACAACAGGTTCTCTGGACCGATGTTATAGAGATACTAGGATTAGAAAAATTGCGCGAGATGAATTTGAGCTTAAATAATACCGAGTTCGAGAATACATCAATTTATAATACATTTGTAGTTGTATATGACACTGAAATGTTAACCAATTATAACTCTAGTAACTGGTTTTATATTAATAATCCAATTATTAAGAAATCTATAAATCTGCAGTTAGATAAGGAGAAAAGTCAAACCATTTGTAATGTGCCAGATAAGGATTCTAGTGAGGATATCGAATATATAATCAGCAAAGGAGAACAGCAACTTTCGTCATGCAGAAATAACACCTCAGAAATATTAAAGGGTTTGTCAGAGTTCAATGCTTTGCTAGAAGATTTGGAAACTAGTATGAATATTTACAAAAGAATTTCTTCCAAAATGGAGCAATCACTACAAAAGGCAATTGAAGATAATTGAAAATTTTCTCCTGTATATTTTTTATCTACTTATTGTGATATACATTTTGTATAACTTGAGTTTTATTCCACCCCCATATTTTCCATTCTTTCACATAAGATTTAGCATATTAAAAAACGCACATTAATGTGCGTTAAAAGTTTACAAAACAGCGGCCCGTGTTTCGCTATAAAATAGCATCTGCAGGCATCACATTGAACTGTGTTTTTTGAGAAAGTTATAATGGATTTTCATTATACTCAAGATTGAGTAGGTAAATGCGGCAGAACCCGACAATGATGCCAGGATATATAATTCCGTTAGCTGTGTATAATAAATAATTTATTGGGTGTTATCATGTTGCTAAAATAATAAAGGAATCTTACTCAATGACTAGCCTACATAACTTTGTTAGGTTTCAATTCAATATAAAATTCGAAATATACCTTTGAAATGTTGCTGACATATATGGAATTAACCGTACTTTGAGTATATCCAAAAAAGGCATCCACTTATAGAATATTTGGTAGTTTGGAACCTATTGAAATAGTTCGAAAAATTGAGGAATGTTGGGAACTGTTCTTTTTTTTTTTATAGATAAAGGAAGTGTTTATCTGACTAAGCCTCCCATATCCCACATAGCTTTTCATCGCTTCGAGATTCAACTTGATAAACTTGAACTACACTTTCTAAGAATTATTTCATTTAGGACATGGTGTCCTTGTTGAATAAACTTCAAAAGACCGGTTTTTTTAATTAATATAACCTACGTCGATTGAAGTCCAACTTGAATTACCACTGTTGCCAGAACATTTTGCATCTCCATAAAAAATGAAGGGGCTAATTTTCAATTTGTGGCCTCTGTAGGCCACAAATACATATAGAGGCTATATAGGCTACATATAAAGGTAACCACCTCGAAAGAAAATTTTTCCAGTCCCACTTTTTTGTACAGCGTTTCATCAGGAAAGATCCTAGTCTAATTAAGTATAGATTGACACCTCACTTAAGTTGTTTTCACTTCTAAGATTTTCACACGGACCACTTCCAACTGACAGCTTAGGCTGAAACTCATTTTCTACTTCAGTGCTATGAAAATATTTTTTCAGTTCAACTTATTAAGAAAATAAAAAATGGTGAGACAATTTTATTCAATAATAAAAAAAATAAACAAGAAAAAATAACTGCTACACCTTGATTTTCTTTATTTGTAGTAACATTCCATTACTGTCATTAGAATATCACAATGTATCTTCTTTGAACTGGAACTACTTATTACTAGAATTTGCCATTTCACTAGGAGAGTCTAAGCCATATCTGAAAAAAAAAACACATTTTACATAAATTCAACAAATTTTGATGTTACAAACTTATCAAAGTAGAATCACTATCTCTTTAGACCTTTTGTATATTACCAATAAAATTGAGAAAACTCACTATTTCTGATTTTACATTGTTGTACAGCTTCGTTGAACCCTTGACACAATGTCAAATCTGATTGTGTATTTGCACACTCCAAAAATTGTTTAATTTCCCATCCACAAGGTCCTGATGATTGGTCAGAATACTGTTGCCCTGCATATTGTTGCTGAGGAGCAGCTGGAGCTGCTTGTTGTGCTGGGGCTTCACTGGAACCCCCGCTGAATAGACCTTGGAAGAAAAATTTTAATTATATGCTATGAGTAGAGAATAATTATTTACCCATTTTTTCGACTAACTATTGAACTGTGAAAATTGTTCATTTTGACGACAACAAAATTAGCGTAGATATGTCTAGCCCACAAAATAATACTACTACACTTGAATGGCTGATTTCGCATAGGACAAGTAAACGAATGCATTTCATTTTCTACCTCAATAATAGTTCGCCGCACAAAAAAGGTAGGAGACCATTTTAATGAGACGATAGAAGGCCATTACAAAAACATGGAAGGGCATGTCAACAGAGGCGCCACTGATGAACATTAAAAAATCTTTACCATGGAAAAAAACTATTTTTATGCGTACTTTGCATGTACCAAGATTGTACAAAGTGGTTTCAGAGATATTGGGGGAAGAAATTATTTTTTTTGTTGAAATTCAACATCCTGCATCTCTGAAATAAAGCTTGAAATTATCCAAGGATTGACGCCCTTCAGGGCAACCTGATCAAAAAAAAAAGAAATATTTTGCTTTTCAGGTCATAATGATTACTTGCTCTTTTGTTATTTTTGCAGCAGGTTGAAACTCTCATTGAAATTGTAATTTATTCTGGATATTCACAACTTTTGTGTTTCTAATGAATGAATATAAATAAATACCGTAGTAATAAAGTGGGAAATTATATTCAATCAGTGTGATTATCCATAAACAAATGCCGATTTTCAGTGATCAACAGTAAATTCTTGGAAGTTGTATATACAGATTCTAGATAAGATAAATTTCAATTTGGATTTGAATTTTTTGGAGGTAAATCTCGAAATTGAAATGGTAAGTTGTTATAGAGTCCTGTATCAATTTTGGTGGTCTTTTGAAGCCTTGATTTTAGTAAACTATTATGGTTTTGAACCTTGTATCATATTCATGTATCTTTTCATGAGTTTCATAGCATTCAATATTATTTTTAATTATATTAGTTTGTGGTATATAATTAAGGCATAAACAGTCATTATTCCTAGAGCCGGAAATAAAGGCCTACAACTAGCCTCCCAATTTGGCTTTGTAATACATCTTATGACTCAACTACAATTTAATAGTTATTTAACCAGTGGTATTTAGACAAAAGTGTTTTTATTCATTTAATTCAAGTGATTATTTGATAAAATTTATTTGAATAATTCTTCAATGTTTTGTGTAATTTGGTTGAAACCTGAGGATATTATCTATGCGAAGCCCGGAAGGCGATGCTATCCATGAGAAGCCGAGGCAGCGGTGCTATCCGTGCTAAGCTGGTACTGGTCACTAGTTCTCAATAAATTCAAACATTTTCGAATTAAACTTTATGTAATGTGAAAGGTTTGATAAATTGTGGTAAATTGAAGCAATTGAATAACATAGTTACCCAATGAATAATAAAAATCTAGAATAACTAGAGCAAACTGGAATAATCTTCAATTTAAAAGTTGATGATCTACATTTCCAGCTTCAGTTTGGATAAATCTAGAAATTGAAGATGCATCAGCCATATCCAGGTTCATTATTTGAACGGTTTTCGAAATGTCAAATGTAGTCGCACAGCTGAGACTTGAAAAAGTTTTGCGCGAGTACACTTTCAATAATCAGCTGGGTAACTATTTTCAACCGTACCAGAATCGTTCAAACTGCAAACCTGAATAAGCGTATCTTTACATACCTGTCATTGCATGACCAACTGTGTGTCCTATTGCTGAACCAACTGCCACTCCTCCAGCAGTGGCTGCCATTTGTCCAAATAAACCAGGCCCTTGTGAAGGAGCCGGTGCTGGAGGTGCTGCCTGAACATGGGCTGGTGGAGCGGGAGCAGGGGCTCTAGCCGGAAGGGTTGTTCTACACAAATGATAAAAAATGAGGAAAGGTAAATGTATGCTCATACATATAAGAATTTCAAAGTGCACATAAGGAATTCAACAACAAAACATTATGGTAAACGGTACTCCTAAAATGTTTTGAGGAACTTGTTTTATCAATCTATTAGCTATAATTGCACAATAGACTGGTCTCTCTATGAAAGAACAAAAGCTTTTATATAATATTGTTATGAATTTTCTATAACAAAAAATATAATAAGACTGAAAAATTGCCTTGGCGTTTTTTCGGAATTGTTGATTGTCCTTTATAATTCATTCTGATGGAATTTGAATGGTTTTTTTTTCATGAACATTATTTCTTTCAATGGAAAACTTTACAGTAGAATCGTGTTTGAGAATGATTTAATATACCTACTAGTTGTTGCCCGCGGCTTCGCCCCTGTAGAATTTGGTAGTTGTAGTACTAGTTACTACTATGTTGCTGTATCGCTGCTGTTCTAATGTTTTGACAGAATCAGAATCAAAGAACTTAGGCGTGCGCAGCGTTATAGAACAGTGCTTTCAAAAAAAAATGTTCTACAGCGCCATCTAGTGGCGAGTTATAGAAAGACTGATAGCCTAAAAACCTTCTCTATGAAAAATTACTAATACATGTCAAGTTTCATCACGATCGGTTGAGCGATGTAGAAGTTTATCACTTACCAACCAACCAACAAACATTCATTTTAATATTAATACTAGTTGTTGCCCGCAGCTTCGCCCGTGTAGAATTTGGTAGTTGTAGTACTAATTAGTACTATGTTGCTGTATCGCTGCTGTTCCAATGTTTTCACAGAATCAGAATCAACAAACTTGGGCGAACTTAGGTACTAATTAGTATTGTGTTGCTGTATCGCTGCTGTTCCAATGTTTTGACAGAATCAGAATCAACGAACTTAGGCGTGCCCAGCGTTATAGAACAGTACTTTCAAAAAATTGTTCAACAGCAACATC
>WOGO01002753.1:0-15326 GCA_015342085.1 Leptinotarsa defecta | reverse complement strand
TTTGAAGGTGATTGACAATGTTTCGTGATGAATTTCACTAGTTCGGACTTCCATTGTCTACTATATAAAATGATTTGAAATCCCTGAAACAAGTAAACAAGGAATAATTAAAAAAAAGGAATAGCTGAAGATAATAATTATATTAAGCAAACAATAAACCTGAAATGAAATGATAGTGAAATAACCTACAAGTAAAAATATAATAGTTGAATAAATAAAAATTGAAGGAATAAAAAAGGAAAATAATAAAAAAAAGTGTAGAGATTCCAAGTCACGTTAGTTCACGACGTTTCGATTGTTGGTATCTACAATCGTCTTTGGGTGATGACAGTCCAGTCATCACCCGATGACTTCAACTTCGAAAATGAATTAACTATTGACTGTTCAATATCACATTCAACAGCTAACCTAATCATCTTGTTTCAACTGTAACCAACAAACATATAAGTGACCGCTGTCAAAAATTTTGGCTGGTAGCGGCCAAGAATTGGTTATTTTTGGAACATTTCTTAAGCAATCTACTCTTAATAGGTAGTACATTTTCAAGGTCATAGATTTTTTACGCGCTCTTTAGTGAACTCTGTAGTTTGCAATCTACGAACCTGCAACACTGCCTACTCTCTATCGATTGTTTTTGTTTCATTGGTTTCAGGCACCAAACGTCGCGTCGATCAGCAACTGACATCAACTTTGTGAAAGAAAAAGTACGTATATTACGTTCTTGAGATATCAAAACAATTAAATTTTAGTGCGAATTACAATGAAGTTTCTCTACAAAGAAGAACATCCATTTGAAAAAAGGAAACTGGAAGGAGAAAAAATAAGAAGGAAGTATCCTGACAGGGTACCAGTGAGTATTTTAATTATTATCATGTATAGGGTCCTGTTCAGGACAAAGAAATGATTTTAGCTGATAATTTGAAATTATATCGAAATACAGTTGTTTGCATGTCTAGTGCCTAGAAGTATTTTTAGATTTTGAAAATTCTTGAATGTCTTACGGTTGCAGTAAAATGACGTAAATAACTTTGTTTTATTTACGTCCCTTTCTGTGCAAATGGCGACTGAGGGAAGGTCATTTGATTTGATCTTTCTCTTTTCATTTGCCAATTGTCGGGAACAAAAGCGATTTGAATCGGAGATTGCGGAAACCCTCTTCTATCAAATTTTTTTAAATATCTAAAGGTTTTTCTGTTGGAAATCGAGCAAAATGTCTATTTCAATCATAAACTATTTCACCATCTTTAAATACCAGTTCTTCTTTATAACGTCAATATGTACAGCTGATTTTGTGTAACGAATGCAGTTCCCTTTTTTCAATTGCTTTAGAGTCTGATCTTTTATAGAAAAAAATCCTATCTCCCCTCATTGAGGGTAAAATATTTTTTAGCGCTGGTTTTTAAAGGAATACAAAATCAATATAAAAGGATTTTTATTGTACTATTTTCTCTAAATAAAAATTTCTGGTAATTCACAATGAAATATTCTGAACATAAAGCAACTCTCCTTTTTATTTTTGTTGCTTTTGATGGATCACTAACTACTAGTTCATAGAGGTTACACAAAAATTGTTGATCCTTCTGTAGATTCTTGTTTCTTACTGTTACTGAAATTCAGCCAAATATGAAATATCAGTGTATTCTTTTGAAAAAAAGTATTGAATTTATGTGTTGCCATTAATGAGAACAGGGACTTTCAGCAAAGATTAGATTTAAAAAAAATTTTTTCAAACACCTGATCTCTGAAATGAAAATTCTAGACTCCTCTCTAACCTTTGAGGAGATAGTCATAACTAACTTTTTTAATGTAATAATTCGAAATTTATGTCTAGTTGAGTGAATTATCAACCGACCTTAATGTTATTACCATTAGTCATATTCTGATTGGGAAACTAATTCTATGACATTTATCTTGAACTTCTCAATTCTATGTATATTTAAAGACACTTCAGTAAAATCTGACAACCACTATACACTGCACTAATCATATTCAGCAGTAGAAGTGTTTTATGTCTCGTGGCGTACTTGTGATTTTCACTCGGATGCTTCTTTTCATCCAGTAACAAGAGTTTACTGAACTTAAATTCTTGATTGATTTTTGATTCCTTGTCAATTCAGAGCAGATCATATCAGAACAGCACATTAAAGCTCTCTGGTGACTTATAAAATCTATTGAGCATGAATCGATACTTCACATTGATTTATTGTGAACAAAGCCCCAAGAAGGAGAGAACCATCCCATCTAATACCATCTGAATTGGAAGATGTCAATAAATATTAATAAAAGTTTTTAAAATAAGGTTTAGAAGTTTTCTCTCAAGATGTCCTCCTATTCAACTCAGATGAACCCCGTTGATGAATGTTCACAGATAACCAGTTAATAATATTTAGTTCTATTCAGCCTACATGAATTCTATGACAATTTCAACTCACTATGACTATTATAGTTATAGAAGTTGTTTGTATATTTTTTTATGTTTTTTAATGGTTATTGCTTGCTATTGATATATTGATTTTACATGTATTCATTTTGTCTATGTATTATCCTATTTGTCATTTTTCATTTATATTTTCTGCAATGCTTTGTCAATAAGAGTACATTCTTGAGACAATAAAGTATATTCTGAAATGAATTGAAAATTTCAGAACCAAATTTCATCAACTTATTTTTTTACAACTCATTCAATACATGTGAAATGGGGTTATTCAGAAACACAAATTTTTCATTAAAATTACAATATTGCGGAATCGACTGCATTTTGGTGTGGATAACCTTAATGAAAGTCCTCTTAGAAAGTAGAAATAATCGAAGAATTCAAAAATGAAATAGAAAAGGGGGTTTTCTGGAAGTTCATATCATATATGTGGAAGGGGGTTAATGGGAGTAATTCCACCTCCGACATCAACATTCAATACTGAAATGAAAGGCAGAACTAGAACCTGTGGCGTAGAATAAGTCTAAAACAAACACTTTTCCCAAACACCAAACAAGTTGGCGTCTTCGGAGATGAAGTACAATTACTCACAACTTTAAAACTGGTCTAACAGGGTACACTTTCACTTTCTGACACATATAAATGATTTCGTGTAGAAATTCGCGAGAAGTTTTCTCGTTAAAAATACCCCTTTTTGTAATAGAGCGATTCATATAAAGATAAACATTCTCTGGAATGGGACCTTCGTCACTGTTCATGGTTCTCGTGGCACACTTTGCTATTTCCAGACTTTCAAAAACACAAAAAAAATCCAGTACCGCCGATCTCAACAATTTCAGACAGTTTTCATTTATTCTCCAAGGTGTGTTGAGTGATTAGAATTTTCTGGTCTGTGAAATTGGATATTTGCTATGTGTTCTTTGAAATGAGTTTAAATAGCTCGCTCAGTCTAACCGATGTATTTCCATCAACATTTTTCAACATCTTGTCTTTAAAGTTACCTAACATTTTTTAGAATTAGCAAGATGTTTTGAAAGCTACTTTTACGTTCAAATTTTTTGAAAATTCAATTCAATCTGTTTGTGTATCTTGGTTTTTATGGAATTTTGAATCAATGTCTTTTTGAAAAGTCAAAGATTTACTAAGATTCTTCCATAATTTACGTTTCCTCATTAACATATCTACTATATTTGATATTTACCTATTGCTTTCAGTTATGTGCCTGATAGCATTTTTCTCAATATCGTATCTTTCCTAACCCAAGGAAAACATAACAAGCCTATGGACAAGAAAGTTTGGTAATGCCATTTTGTGCTGTGGAAAATGGTGTGAGCTGGTATTTTTCCTATACACATCAAATTCTAGACTCTGGCAACTCCTAATCACTAAGACATTTAAGAAAAGTAACTCTCCGTTGTTTTTGATTACATATGTAAGCTTGATGTTTGGGGACCTGTTGTTAAGAGTTGAGAGTCTTCTCTCTACCTTAAATTTTTTTGTGTCAAAAATCGAATATATATCATCTCCATATCGTATCCAAGTCCGTGGAAAGTATTCTAACTCTTCTTTTGGCTTCCAATTCAAATATGCTCATGAACAGATTAGCAATAAAGGGGGACAGTGGGTTCCCATTGCGAAGCCTTCGTACTGTCTGCGTGACTAGAAACAGTTGTTCAATTGGAAAGGATTCTGTTTCTTTGCAGATTTTTGGTAGTTGTACGTAGTCTTCGATTACTCCTCCACTGAGACCGGTGACTCTCGGAAGATCCCTGAAATATTCAATAGTTGTTGGTATATAGACACTTGGAATAATAATTGTAATTCTCTCAGTAATTCAATACTTCATCATAATTTTTAATACTTTGACTGAACTTGCTAGTAGAGGAATTCGTTTATAATTTTTTCATCTCCTGATTCAAAAATTTTATTGATAAGATGAACTGATAAATGAATTGGGTTGGTATTTTGGATTCATTATAATTAGGTAATATTTGTTTGACAAAATTTTGTCATTTCATTTTGGTTTTTCATTGTATATTTTGTTTATATTACAAATTGATAATTTTTAATTTCCTCCTTACAGTATTTTATTTTACCTTCATTTTTTATTTGAATCAAATTATTTTTGTTAGTTTTGTATTATTATTCTATACTTTTTTCCTTTGAAGGAAGTGATACTATGTGGAGTAACTTGATTCCAAATATTTTTCATTGTCTTCTAATTTTTTTTTATATCTTTGACAATTTAGTTATTGCTAATAATATATATTTCTAACCCATATCAATAATTTATTTCCATTTCCATTCGATTAGAAAACTAGGAATTTCTTGGGACCACGTTCATTTTCAAATTATTTAATGAAAATCATCTCATTTGCATCTAATATAATTGCCTCAGAATTTAGATATTTTTGATGTTTCCTTCTAGTGTAATACTTTCAATTGTATTCAATTAACTATATGTGCACATATATTCCAAAGAAATATTTATGAACAAATAAACAGTGCATCACAAGTAAATAAATAGTAATAAACTTGAACAAGTTTTCATTCATATGCCTGAAATGAGTAAAATAAACTTCAAATCAAATAAATAAGTCAAACCCGAGATTTTCTTTTTTTTATGAAAAAATTTTTTTTTCAATCATTTTGAAATTTAAGGTACTCATCATATTTTTCACTATTTACTTAGGTGAATCTCACGACAAGCTTTTATATCTTACAAATTGTGATGGGTTTGATGTAATTTGTAGTTTTTTGCTATTATTAGAGCATGTAAATAAAAGTTTGTTTTTGAAAATGTTTTTTTGCCAAGTACTTATTTTTTGGGTCATTGTTCCATCTTCAATCTCCTCCATTTGTTGGAACAACGCCAAACTATCTCTCACCTTAACATTGATATGGTGGCCACCTTGTTCTCCAATTTGAACGTTTTTTCCTTTAATATTTTCGTTTGAAATTTATATCATGACATTGTCCACCACCTTTGGGACTCCGCCATATTGGATTTAAAGTGACATGATGTTATTTTTGGTATTTTTTCAGCAAACCCTTTTTTGATATCCATATCATGGGTGTGCATAAAAAACTATTTCGCCATCTTGGGCTTTTCACTATATTGAATGTAGAATGATTTCACTTAAAACCATACATTCATTCATTACCATCCAAACTAAACGTGTGTGCAAAAATTCATTTCAATCCATGAGGATAATTACTTTGAAATTCAATTGCAAGATTCGACCCTATCAAATATAAATACTAACATTGCAAGAAATGAAAGGTTGTGAAATAATAATTGATGGTGAGCAATAATGTGAAAAAAAAATCATTAAAAAATCAATACATGATATTGTATTTCCTTGTAAAATAATTTTATTGTTTTTCTTTGCTTGGTAGGTAATTGTTGAGAAAGCACCCAAAGCAAGGATTGGTGATGTTGACAAGAAAAAATACTTGGTACCATCTGATTTGACAGTTGGACAGTTTTATTTTCTGATCAGAAAAAGGATTCATTTGAGGCCTGAAGACGCATTATTCTTTTTTGTGAATAATGTAATTCCACCTACATCTGCAACTATGGGTTCTCTGTATCAGGTAATTGAACTATTGAATTTTCAGTTTCTCACATAAATCATCTATTCAATGCCATAACAAGACAGTTCGTAGAAGAATTTTAATACCGTAATAAATGGTATTCAATATTTTATTAAAGTATTTCAGTTTTTATATCTTACAACCAAAATATGCTAAAAATTAATTTTTTTCAGGAGCATCACGAAGAGGATTTCTTCCTGTATATAGCATACTCTGATGAAAACGTATATGGTTCCGAAGAGTAATTTTCTTTTCAATTAACTTCAATGTATCAAATTTCGGTTCATATAAATGATTGGTTATTTTAAATATTTAAATGTATAATTTGGAGATATTGTCAAGTATTTCTTGATTGAAAGTATCTAGTTTTTATTAAAGGGCTCTGACTTGAATTGGGTTATTATGATATAAGTGCACATATTATTTTCAGTGTGTTAACAAATAGGTTAGATAGGTTAAATCAAAAAAACATATTGGATAATGAAACTAGTAGGTATTAGTTCATGTGATCTAAGAATGAAATTGGTTAAAAATAAATAAATATCTTCACAAACTTTCTGGAGTATGTTATATCTCCTAATTCTCCAAATAATGAGAACTGGAAAATTTTTGAAATCTCTACCTATACTATGAAATTCAATGTAATAATTAGCAGTCTCATTCCACTCTCTTATGTAAGGTTTGCAAGTTTACATTGAAATTCAGATAAGTAGGTAGCATCTATACATTTTGTCATACTATAAATCAAATCAGTAGTTGGGAAACTGTAGTCAACTACCAAGATTAGCTGAGAGATTCATTGTTTTTCAATTGCTACATTGTGGAAACAAGCTAATGATGCTATTTGTCACTTTTATAAGATATACAAAAGACAACTATTCTACATGTTTTCTGAAACAAAAATGGTTTGCTGTTCAAACAATTTATTCGAAGCACCAATACATTTGTAGCAATATAGGAATGTAAGCTTTCGCGGCTGGCGTCAATGTTTCTGGAGCGATATTATCTAATAATTATTCTGTACTCCATTAGGTAAGAGATCATTGGGACCAAGAATTGTGTAAACTACTTATTGGTTCTTGAAAACATACAAATTACAATTTGAGCAAGACTAAGGTGGTACATTCTGTGAAGGAATAAATAAGTAAATGAATATAAATATTTGACGATATTTATACCCCAAAGCAAGTCAAAATATTTTTAAACATTAACAATTAATATAATTTAAAAAAATTAGAAAAAAAGATATCAAATTTCATTAGAGCTGAAACTTGCAGACAAATATTTTTTGTCAACATCTGAATATATTGAATCACCATGAGTTCTTGTCAATAAACTTCAAATAATTCAAATCTACAATTATTTTCAGAGTTCTTATGCATCTTCAAAAAAATATGTAACTGATATAGAAACTCTTCAATTATTTTTGAAAAGTGCTCATGTATTTCCATAAAAAACACATTCATCAGAGATATATGGAAACAAGATTTTGGCTCGTTCATGATTAAGTTGTTACTCCTGAATACATCTAGAACCATATATCTGGAAATTATAAAGAACTCTCTTGTAGTTGATCACATCATGCCCTTCTGCAAGTATATAAATGCACCCAGTTTTCTTACCTCTACCTAGGTTAGAAAATTCAGTAATTGAATTTTTAATAGATATGTAAGATTCATACAGACAATTTACCCATTATTAAATATTTGCAAGGCGTCAAGGAAAGCTGTCGGGGAGAGTTAAAAAAAAATTGTTATACTTTAAAGTTTGAAGTCAATCATCTTAACAAAGATTTGATTTTTTGTACTCAGAAAATTTTGAAATAACATTTACGAGTTATTAGAACCAAATATCAAATTCTCATGTTGAAAAATATAATTTGGAAATGATAAAAATAGTTTATAAAATGTTCAATAAAGATTATTTCAACATACACATTGATATTTCCATAGTAATTATCAAATGAGGTTAGAATGGACAGATAAACCTGCAATGATCATCAAGGTTATCAAAATATATTTAAAAAATGGTTAATTCCGGGTAGATATTTCTTTCGTTAACCTTTATCATTTTATAAATGACGTAACCGTATTGTGTTGACATGTAATGCACTGTTTGGAATCTGTGGTGTAGTAATGAATAATACTGGAGTTTTATCTCAACACCAAACCGTTATTTTAACATCTCGACACGTGCTTTGATCACCAAGTGATCATCTTCCAGAGAAAGAAAACAATTTAATCTTCCTCTTTTTTTGGTTTTCGACTTTGACAAGTGCCTGGGTGGCTCATCAAGGTCCAACCACTGTCTTGAACGTCTCCTATCATAGAGAATTCACTTTTCATTAAACGTGACGATCTGATCCAAAAAAGGATTGTTTTGGTTGCTCAAAAGCAAAGAAGAACAAACCTCGACATGTGACAATTTTTGTCGATCGTTCAAATGGTCGGGCACCTACTTCAAGAGCTTTTTGTGACCTCTCCAATATATTTTGAACCATCAAAACCGTATGGGAGCTGACGCCCAGTTTTTCCATCATCCCACGCACCGTTTGTGATGGGTGTCTCCATCAGGGTCCTCAATTCCTAGTACTGGATTACCGTAGGTCGACCACTCCCTGGCTCATCTTTGAGGCTAAAATCTCCGAAACCAACGACGAGCAGTGCGTTAATTAACACTATCATTGCCAAATGCCTGGTTAATTTTTCGGGGTGTTTCGGCAGCGCTTTAGTACAACTTGAATTCGTAGAGAAAAATTAGCCGAAAATCGCTTAATAACACCATGTAGTAATAAGCTCAATAGAGGCAAAAAAATTGAAGTTTGGAAAAAAATGAACAGCCTCAATGTATAGAGTACAAAATTCTATGTCGATCAGTAAATACCATAAATATTCATTGAGATATGGAGCTATAAAAACACATGACACAAAAATGGACAAACCTTTTGAAACAACCTAACACATTCTCTTTAATCAAAGAAACATACAATAGTTTAGAGTTAATTTACGACTGTAATGCCGAAGGCAGTCCTCTGTTACTTTTTGGTCCCTAAATGCGAAAATGATAGTCAAAATTTCCAAACACGTAAGATTTTTGAGTTATGATTTTTTTCACAAAAATTTAATGAACATGACATTCCAAATTTGCATTCCCCTAAATTGAGCACATTGTTTAAAATCTGGCAACACAGTGTCTAAAACAAGTTTAAAAGCCGTTCTGTTTCATAATGGTAACAACCGTTAGTTAGGGAAGCTCTTGATTATACTGTAGACGACCCCTCCCGATATAGAAGGTCCCGACACTCTGTCGAATAAGGCCCTCATGTCCCCCGTTGAAGGATGAACAAATTTTTCATCCATCCCACCCCAGCCAGGTAGGGGTACACTATGAAGGGCGGTACTGATGTCTGTGGACTTTCATACCGCCACCACCTCTTAGTCATGTCCTTCTGATAAAAATCAGCTACAAGGGTAAGGGAGCTAGGCTCCAACCTGATTGAACTGAAGATGGCTGTCGATGATGGTAACAAAAGATCCTCTATTCCTCTTGCACATGCAGTTGCTATGAAGGAAACACATTAAAGTATGTCACTTATTCTAAATGCAATAAGTTATAATATGTATAAGTGGCAAATATGTGATGACCTAAAAGTCATAGGACTATTAATAGGTCTTTGTTTATTACATTGTTGCCTTTGGAACAGGCCAAGCTAACGTGATGAATAAATATATCTCTTGTTAATCCCAAAAACGTTTTGTTATTTCCATTACACATCAACATTAATCTTTTGAGGGTATTGCGTGTATTCTTCTCTCATCCAGTGAGGATTTTCTATTGACCAGTAGCGGCAATTTTGCCGATTAGCATGACCGTTGTGAGACAAATTACACTCATCAGAAAACATAACGTCTCCTAACGGGGAATGTTCCTCAATTTGGTTTATTACAGCAAATGCAAGTTTGAACAAAATAAAGTTGAGTTTAATTCATGAATTTTTCAAATTCACTTCTAATTGATGTTTCAAATGTTGGGTTTTAATTTTTAAAGGGATTTGTTTCTAATTCACATATTGGCAACAGTGCCTATATCAAGTTGAAATAATTTATACGTACCTAGATATTCTACTTCAAAAAAGGAAAAGTATGTTTATAAAACAACAATTAAGGCAAAATATAAATTATAGTTCAATACCACCTCCACAAGCCATATAAACAACAGTTGTTTTGTTATTTATTTATATAGAGGAAGATAGGTTAGGTGCACAAACTGTCATATATCATAGAATGTCTCGGAACTCGGAACATAAGTAAACAGAACAGCACGACTCTGAAATATGTCATTTTTGTTTGTCTCATACAGGTAACATATTCATTGTCCTTTATCAGCTATAACCGATGTTGCCAAATGGTGAAATAGAAACTAATCCCTTTGAATGCATTATTTCATTCCTCTTTTTTAAGTATTTAAATAATAAAAAAAAATGATAAGTTTAAAATGCGATGTTTTAGAGCTCTTTTATGAAAACTACTTTATTTTCGCCAGGAGGAACATTTCCCATTCTCGAGACAAGCAAGTATATTATATAAATTGTGTAATGTAATAATTTAATGGATTTGATTTGATTTGCAAATGGATGCTTCGTTTTCAAAATTATGTTTTTACTAAATTTTTTTTTTTAAATTATCGTTGGACATATTCTTTGTTCATTTTAGATAGTACGTCTTCATGCATAGTCGATCCGTACAACATTCATTCGAGTACCACCATATTATTCCTAACCTTCGCCATTTTAAATTTTTTCCACTGTAACCCACTCATTTCATATCCATATTAAAGAGGAGTATATAATATGTATCTAATATGTCTGATGGTTTTCGAAATAGTAAGAAGAAACTACTTTTCGAGCCCTGAAGAAGAATTTAATCAAATTCGAAACGTTGGCAAGAAAACAATTGATTTTTTTAATAAAAAAATTATCCTGTTACTCAACCAACTATTCTTCAGGAAAATTATTGGATCACCGAACTAGTTAACCGATTAAAAATTGGATTTAAAGCGACTTTATTTTATTTTTCATATTCTTTTCAGCAAACCCTTTTCAGCTTGATACCTTACATGGCAGCACATGAAAAAACTGGTCCCGGGGTCTGATATATTGGATGTCGAATGAAATTATTATTAAATAATCATGCTTTGTAATCCAAACTGAACGCGTGTGCAAAATGTCAATAAATTGGTTAACGACAACTGCTTCAAAATTCATTTGACCCGAAGAAACATGTATACAAACATTACAAGTTTGATGAACGCTTGTAATGATAACATCAAAAAACAATGATAAAAAGCTTGTAATACAATTTAGGAATTCAATTTCAATCAACTTGATATGTTTTTAATTTCATTGATGAATAAGACATCGAGTGAATCTGAGAATAAATAAATCAGTGAACAATTTTTTAGTCCTTTTTTGACAACAATCAGAAATACAACTACACCATGGAATGCAATTTACAAATAAACCCAAAAATCTGTTTACATTGCTGGTCTAAACTACATTAAGAGGGTAAACCCGAGGAAATGAATGCGATGACATCTTCCTTTATGAAGACGCCATCTATGGGACAAACAGAGGACTCAATGCTGTAGTTTGTGGATATTCGTTCCGTGTTGTCATTTTCTGGTTATTCTGTCTGTAGTGTGTGGACATTTACATCTGCCCCATGTGATAGTTTTTTCGGTTGTTCTGTATAGACATTTTGAGATATCTTGTGAGGGGATTTTTCGCTGTCCTGTTTTGACATATTCGGATTTTTGTGTGGGTAGTTTCTAACTGACCTGTGTGGGTACTTTCAGGTGATTATCCTATGTAGGTACTGGTCACCTGTCTCTATGTACTGTGTGGGCATATTTAGCTGTTCTGTGTGATCATTTTCATCTGTTCTGTGTTAATTTTCACTTTGTTTCATGTAATTTTTTGTATACGCCTAGAGAGACATTTCACACAGATCATCAGAAAGTGGATATTTAACCATTTTCCGTAGTCCTAGGATAAAAATTCGGATGAAACTGGAATCTTTTGAGTATGATTATGACAGCAATGGCACAGCTTTGAAAAACCTCTAAGAATAGTTCGTTGGGTTAGGTTAGGAACTGTGTCCTGTGAATGAGGATGTTGTATGGGTAGTAGGAAAATCCCATTTGGTTCACTTTGAGGTAGGAAATTGAGAATACATAGAGTGGTTGTACAAAAATTGTAAGGATGTATTATTTTGAATAACCGGAAGACGGATGTCTCAAAAATATTCCAACAATGTTGGAATATTTTTGAGACATCCTACGTTAGAAATGTATGATCAAATCTGGATATCCTACGGATGCTATGTGATGTGCGGATCATTTCATTCATACTGCCCTGATTGGATGGATTCTTAATTTGTTGAGTTAACATATTACAAGTGTGTGTCAGTTGATATAGAACCATTTATTCTTGTAACTTAAGAAAGGATTTCAATTATATGAAAAAAGAAAAGCTGAGAGAGCTATACATTACACGTTGAGAGCCAGACTCAGTAGGCCACGGCTGGACGTAAATCATCTCGATCCACCAGGTTTTTTTCGAATCGAACGCGCGTCATAGAACAATAAACAACTCGACCTCGCAGCGAGGTCTCATTACGGCCTGCCCGGTACAGGTGCATCCCGAGAGACAAAGAATGCATTCACGGAAACGTCAGAGAGTCGGCAGAAGAAGAATTTGAATGTAAACCAAACCGTATTAAAGAGCATTTTACAAGTTCCTGCCTCGGCCACCTCTGACCTCTGTGAATTATATCTGAAATCCCCGGCATTTATTTACGGAGAGCGAGAGAGCCGTTTGGCGTGGGAGGATTTTTATTGTTCAAACTGACCTAAAACTCAAACAAATGATCGCCGGTGTGCTATTAGCACGGTGAAGATGAGTCTTGACCTTTGACGAATTTCCAGAAAAGAAATTTTGGTCATTTCGACATATATTCTCTTGTCTTTTGTCTCGACTTCTTTTGTTTCCAGAATGTGCGGTAACCGGTATGCGTGTCTCTTATCAGTTATGTGTTTTCATAGATATACCGAATTATTATTTTGAACCTCAAAGATAAAACCAACAGGTAGGTACTTGACAGAGATTGAAGTAAAATCGTTGATAATTAAGAGGCTTTGCTCTCTGCTTTGTTCACAATCTCTAGCAAGAAGAAAAATTGGTATAATTCTGGAAATACTATACTCATATGTGTTTAGCGATGATTCCTTTCGTTAACTGATTGTGAATAAATCTGAATTATTTCATTCTGTTATAAGTACGTTACTAAGACACTATATATCGAAAACTTGCTGCTGAAACTGTCCTGGATCAAGAAATCTGTTTATGAGCATTACTACATTTCATAATAATCTTTAGTATCTATTTCAGTCACCCATATATCTTGTTCCAAACATCACAACTGCATTAGTCTTCTCAACCAAGTTGAAGTCTTCAAGAAGCGAAGTAAACTGTTCACTTCATTTCCTGAAGGCGCCAACTTGGTTGGTGCATCGAGAAAACTATTGCAGTTCTGGAAAAAGTGATTATTTTTGGCTAATTTTACGCCAGAGGTTCTAATTTTACCTTTTATTGCAGAAGCTGAAATTGATAGCCAATAGGCATACATTATACATTACATTATGTTGTACATTTAAGGCGATACGGAAACAATCCATATTTAAAGAATAAAGATACGAATTTGTCATCTAGGAGCCTAACTACTAGTAGAAATAATAAATAAATAGCAGGTTTTCCCGGGTTTTCCTGCAGCTGAAAATGCAAATGCGCCACTGGAATCAATGAAGTCGCCCCAGAGTGCCAATTAATTTTTATTGTTGTTTTATTATTTCACGAATATTGTAAAAATTGTTAACAATAATTTTAATTGAATTTGTTAAGAAATATTCAAAATATAAACATCTTTTATTTTTAGAGAATAAAAATGCAATTGCTCCGGCGAGTTCTGCATGAAAAATAAAGTGAATTGTTGTAACAATTACTTTTCCCTCAACTTCTCTTGTCTGTTATTGTCGAAAGAGGCATATTTTGTTTTGTATCGTCTTGTCCAAGATAACTCGACCTCTAACTCAACCTCCATAACTCAACCTTTCCTCAAGAGAAAAATTCTCACTTGTCTCGTTCCAAACTTTTTAAGTTGACACAAGAGACGGGAATCTCTTGTCTAGGTGACAAATATTTTCAAATCTGTGATTATATCAGGAATTCAAAGGAAATTGTCAGCAGTGAGTTTTCAAACAGATGTCTGTTGTTTCTACCTCAGCATTCAGCGTGGTATTACCCGGGTTTGTTGCTGTTTCTCCGTCAATAAATAGAACGGTACTAACACATTTCAATTATCTTCATGTACCAGTCGCTTCTAAGTTGCACTAAGCGTTGCATCAATTGCTTGCATGATAGGTATGACTTGATTATTTGAAACCATTCATAAATCATTATTTCTACCACTGAGATGATGACAGTAAGTCCTTATCAGCCTTATCAGCCTTGCTCTGAATTGCTAGATGCTTTTCAGCTAGCTATTGCTTTCTCGTCTTGAAGTTGGTAACGTACTATCTCAGCTGCAACAACCAAACAAACATTTCGACAGACAATAACTTCATCAAGTGTATACATTGTATGGCGAAACACGTGTTGCGGTTGTGTAAACTGTTCAAATGTGAAACTGTGAAAATCAAACGATGAAATGTTTATTGAATACGTGGGAAACATAATTTTTTTTTTCCATTTTCAACATCATAAGTTCACATTCACCGGACTATATTGGAAGATTTGTCTCGCGCGAGTACCGATTTTTTTGTCTTGTAACACCCAAAAAGGATTATCGTTCTACTCCTACATGTTCCGCATACCGAACCAAACCTGCTACTATAAATTAAGGTACACGGATTTTGGTGATTATTTTCACTTTTTTACGAGAATTAATCGTTTCGGAACGAGGCCGAAGCCATCGTAAAATCGTCAAGTGCCATCATCTCGAATGACCGAGACGGACAGCCAAGATTTGTTTCATACGAATGAAATGGTTATTTTTCGCTGATTTCGGAAAATCATGGTTTAAAAATTGGTCATTTTGTTCGTCTTTCTTGAACATTGTACATTAGTTTGGGATGTGGGGGTTGAGCAAACCGGCCATCGGATGTCTGCTTCCACGTAGCCCCGCTGGATACGGAAATGACAGAACCACTTGTGGTTCTGTTATTCGCTAACTGAATGATA
>WOGO01002752.1:0-15326 GCA_015342085.1 Leptinotarsa defecta | reverse complement strand
AAAAAACTAATAAATAGAGTTTATTCTATGATTTTCACTATAAGGGTTTTACAAAAACCGCGACACGTGTTTCGCTATACAATAGCTTCTTCAAGCATAACTGCTTGTAGATGGTAGAGGCTGATCATACCCGACATCGCCCAGTGAGATACCGTCACAACAGCTTAAGGCAGCGTGAAGTTGCTTTCGGATTAACGTTTCGTTGCTGTGCCGCTGTTTCCGGTTTCAAGGGTGGGAGAAATGCATAATAACGCTCCTAAAGTCAGAATACTCCGGAGGTAAAAATAGCTCCCCAATAGAGTCTCCAAGTGGGGGCTGATTCAAAGGCATCATCCTGCAGAAGTTATTCGAAAAAACTATTTCTGAAAGTTAGCAAGGTCTTCCTAGCATCAGTCCACAGCGAAATAGCATGGTAACTGTAGTTGCTAAGAGACCCATTAGCAAACTTCAAAATCGATTTCTGCAACATCAGCGGACTCAACTCAAATATAAACGCAGTGCACCAACATCTGCAATCAAATAGTCTTCATATTCTTGCAATCACGGAAATCAAAGTCAGTGCTTTAACAAATCCCATCAATTTTCTATATCCCGGCTATGATTTCTACTCCCGATTCAGACGTAATTTTGGAATATCTCTTTTTATCAGAAGCGATTTCTTCTGTCAACAAGAGGAAATGCTGGAACCCCGAAACTTTGATGTTCAAAATAATATCTCAGAAGATCACCAAATTCATATGCTGCGTTTATCGACTATCTATCAGTACACAGTATAGGGCACTATTCTATTTACTTGCGAACACTATTGAATTTCTGCAAATCAATCATCCCAGTGCCGAAATTTCCATATTCGGTGACTTTAATGTCCACAATATCGAATGACTTAAATTTTCAAATATCAACGACGAACAAGGTTGCGAAGCTGAGGCTTTTACAATAAGCAGCGGACTTATTCAGAATATAAATGAGTCAGCCAACCAGGATTCCTGACCGTGAATATGCTAGTCAACAGGATCTATACCTAACAACCTATCCAGAAATTTACAGTCACCGAAAGGTTTCTATTAGGATCTTCTGACCGCAAACTCATTTACCGATGTTGAATTACCGATAAATGTTGACATTACAGATCAGCCGAATGGGAAGATCTTCAAGACCATTTCCGAAATTTCCCCTGGCTAGATGTTTGTTTTAACTCTAAAGATCCATCAACTTGTGCATCTGAAGTCACTGAAGTTATTCTAACATCCATGAATGCGTATATTCCTTTTTCAAAACTAATCAATACAGTTTATTTTATGATTTTCACTATAAGGGTTTTACAAATAACCGCGACACGTGCTTCGCTATACAATAGCTTCTTCAAGCATAACAAAGCAGTTATGCTTGAAGAAGCTATTGTATAGCGAAACACGTGTCGCGGTTTTTGTAAAACCCTTATAGTGAAAATCATACAATAAACTGTATTGATAAGTTTTTTTTTAATATGGATTTTCATCAAGTATCGGCCAGTTCTATTCAATTTTTCCTTTTTCAATGAAACGACCTTCTAACGGCAAACCCTGGTTCAACAAAAATTGTCCCACTGCCTACCGGCAGTTGCGCAAAAATCACAGTGCCGAAAACCGAACTAGCTGCAAACTTAGGATAAATGAAAGCAAAGAGCTTCACAATCAGAGAATTAGGGATACACTGCTTGCCAATCCTAACTGGTTTTGATCCTGCTGGTCGATAGCTAAAGCTGTTAATCAGAACTATACAAAATCCACAATTCGACCACTAACACAAGCGGATGGTTCAATTGTAACAACAGCCATAGAAAAAGCAAATCTACTAGCTGAACGATTTGCGTCCCACTCCCCTCCGATTTTCTGGGAAAAGCACCACCCACTATTGCCACGGTAGAATGCACAATGCCGGAAATTACTTTTCAACGTCTAGTCAGACGAATTTTGAAACATCAAATATCAACAAGGTGTCTGGCCCTGATGAAGTGCCCGTCATCGTACTTAAAAAGTGCGCAAATGAGTTCGCACCAGTATTTTTCAGAATTTTCAACCTTTCTTACAAAAAAAGGAGTTTTTCCTTCTTTTTGAAAGATTGCTCACGTTCAGCCAAATAACTATAGACCAGACGCTTTGCTATCAGTGATATCAAAATTATGGAGACAGTCGTAAACATCTTGAGTGATCATCAATATGGTTTTCGGAAACAAAGATCAACAGGCGACTTTCTATCGTATGTAACCCATATTTGGAATAACGCAATCGAGAAACATGGAGAGTCAAGTGCTGTCGCGCTTGATATTTCTAAGACCTTTGACCGTGTGTGGCATGAGGGTTTGCTGGCCAAACTTTGATGCTATGGCATGTCGGATCACTTTTCAGCTTCCTGAAATAACGTTCCCTGCAAGTGGCCGTCAATAGATATCTCTCGAATACAGTCACCATCAACGCTGATGTTCATTCTTATTGGGATTCATACAGGGATTCATATTGTCTCCAATCCTCTTTTTATTGTATATCAACGACCTATTGGAAAAAAACAAGAATGCAATATATTGCTTTACCGACAACAGCACACTCATCTCGTTATTCCATTTGGATTCCAGGACGTTGGCTGCGCATGCACATCTTCACCGGTAGCAGAAGGTTGCATATTTTAATGAGGATCTAGAAGTGATTTCGAATTGGGGTGAAAGTAACCAGGTTCAATTCAATACCACAAAAACCCAGGCATCGATTTTCTCTAAGGATATAATAATGTCAGATAAGACAATTCCGCTTTCTGCTTCGATAAGTTTGTTGGAGCTTGAAATGGATACCAATATGTCTTGGCACAAGTATGTCGCTGTAATTGCAAAAGCTTGGAACACAGTTTCGAACTAGAGAACTGTACACACCACAGCAACTTTGGATGCTTTATAAAGCTCAGATCAGACCATCTTTGGAGTATTGTTTTTATGAATGGAGCTTCACCGCCAAACATACTGTTGCTGAATTCCACCCAGAAAAGAGCCATCTGCCTGATTTTAGACGCGAACATCACGTACAACCTTAATAGTCTGGAATATCGAAGAATGGTTGAAGATTTGGCTCTCTTCTATAGATAGAGATCCAGAAACACACGGATAATGTCAACAGAAGAAAAAAGCTCTGAAACTCAATCGAATATGGAATTTCCATTCTAAGAAGTTCAAGAATAGCAAACAGCATGACGGCAGGTAGAAAAGGGCCGACGATTGTTATTGACAATTCATCTAAATCAAATATAGGTATTAGCACACCAAACTATCTGAGTCAACAAATATACGCCTTATGCAGCCGAAATATCCAGTTATTGGAGATTACTCAGGATGTATAAACCTCTGAAGAAGCTAACCATTCGCGCCAGCGAAACGTCAGGAAGATATTCTAAAAATCGAAGACCTTCAAACCCGAAAAATAGTGACATTGAACAAAACGTTTCAAACAGTGAACAGTAACGAATGAGAGAATATTTTTTACAGCGAAGTAAGTACCTATTCGCTAGTATCCAGCGCAAAAACCAATGTTGTCTGGTACCCGACATGCCATACTTCTTTGTGAAAAAGCTCTAGACTCGGTAATACCTTTTACTCACTCTTAATTACTGAATTATCTACAGTTAAAAACTCTCCGAAATGATTACATGTTCCACACTTTTCCCTGGTAAATCCAGTTGAGAAATTAAAAATCAATTTTTCGAACTAATTGAGGTTGTACATTTTTTTATGGGAAATCCGTTCACGTAGTGATTGAATGATGTTTAATGTGACATAACGACTCTCTCAATCATGTTTTACTTTACCTCTCAACGTGACAGCGTTTGCTCATGACACCGATCAAATTAAATGAATATCGTGACTGAAATACCAACGCAGAACTGATCCATCCATTGAATGACCGGATCTAATATGGAATGTGTCCATTTGTGTATAGCTATAAATAATTCACTGTAAGTATTTTCATAGATAGGTAGGTATACCGAGATGATATTTTGGCTGGAGATTGTAAGAACAGCAGTGTGCGAAGCCTCTTAAGTATTTTACGGCTGCCTACCTGCTAGTTAATACGGTATATCTCTGAAAACACCTGAACTGATTTAATGTCACACTTGGAATACAGAGGCAAACTCAGTTGCAAGAGGAATTTACGAAAAAAGCTCGGATAAAGATCATACTTGTTATAAGCCTTTTAAAACATCAATAAACAGGAACAAATTTTATTATCTTTTAGTTCTTGTACCTTCAAGTTGTACCTCTCTTCTTATCTTTCGTCATGACAACCACTATAGTTTACTATTTATATCACAGGGTAATAAACATACAACACATATAACACCTCCCCCATTTTTTAACAAAATTAAAACTGATGACAATGAAATAATAATCACCAAACAAAACGTAAATTTTAATATCAACAAATCATCATCATCTGAATCTAAATCAGTAACATAATCTCACAGATTTTGTTGATATTTCTCAAATTTTTGTTTTTTTTATATGAAATCAAATCTTGAAGCAGGAAATACTCATATTTTGTCAACAATTTGTAATTTATATATAGAATTCATTTTTCCGTGACATTTCCATAAGAAAAAATTAGTAGTATAAGCATTAATAAAACAACTGCATACTTCTCATATAATAAATATAGAACTTACTAGGTCCGGCTATTGAATAACGAGAATGCGCGCCTAGAGGGCGCCCTAGAGAGGTAGGAAAAAAACAAGTAGTGCCGTGGGCACTACTGGTTTGTGTTTTTTTTTCTCGTGCCGAAAACCATGTGTGACGAAACACGGGAACAACGTATCAGTCTCAAATTTCTCGTTAAATTGAAAAAACTTCAACTGAGTGCTACAAATTGTTGCAAGAGGCCTATGGGGACAATTCTCTATCTCGTGCGCGTGTTTTTGAGTGGTGTAAGCGCTTCAGTGAGGGCCGAGAGAGCACTGAAGATGACCAGAGCCCAGGTCGCCCTGTCACTGTTTCAACTCCGGAAACAGTAACAAAAATCAACCAAATTGTGCGTGCAGATAGTCGAATGAGCGTTCGGATGGTTGCCGAGGCTGTAAACGCCAATAAAGAAAGATTTTAGATGAGGAATTACACATGAAAAAGTATGTACGAAGTAGGTTCCAAAAAATCTGACTTCTGACCAAAAGTTCTTGCGTCAGCAGGTCTGCTCAGATTTCCTTGAACGGTTAGAAGAAGATCCCGGACTGATGAAAAACATTATTACTTGCACCGACATGTGGATTTTTCAATACGATGTTGAAACAAAGCGGCAATTGATGCATTGGAGGACGCCTGAATCGCCCAGAATCAAAAAAGTGAGGATGTCCAAATCAAAATTCTAAGTAATGTTGATCGTTTTTTTCAACATTAACGGTATCTTGATGAATGAATGTATTCCAGAGGGTCATACTGTCAACCAGACTTACTATTTGTCAGTGTTGGCGACACTGTTAGAACGAGTTCGTAAGAAATGTCCCGAGTTGTGGAAGAACATCTCGCCCATGACGCGTTATCTGTGAAGCGGTATTTGGCCGATAAACGCACTCCAGTGCTCCAACACGCATCGTACTCACCAGATTTGGCACCGTACGACTTTCCGAATATAAAGTCTGCTTTGAAAGGGGCTCGATTTGAGTCGATGGAAGCGGTAAAGCAAAAAACGGCAGAGTTCCTGAAGCCCCTCACCAAAGAAGACTTCCAGCACTGCTTCGATCAATGGAAAAAACGCATGGAAAGGTGTGTGGCGAGGGGAAGGAAGTATATTGAAGGGGAGCATTCAAATATAGAATTATTTTTATAACAAAACCCTTTTTCGTAACCAGTCTCATTATTCAATAGCCGGACCTCGTAAGCACCTGAGAGAAATCGAAGATATACCTATGAGTTATACTCCAATCGATTATTTATTTGAACAACTAAATACAACTGAAAAACAATTTTTGGAAACAGCAAAATAAAAATATTTTCATTAGCTTCCTCTTAAAAAATCTGTAATAAAATGATATTGGTTAGAATCAAGCAGAAAGTGACGTGGATCTTTTAATTGTATAATCACATCTAGATGGGAAATTCCATGATATACGTAATTTTTGTAGTAGTCATATGAGTTGTCAAAATCACATTAAAACCTACTTCATTGTCTTGTTGTTTCATACTTTTTTTATATTTAATCATATTTATTCCTTTTATTTAATTTTGCCATTATTTTTGTACCTCTCATCCAAAGCCAACGAGTTGATTTGATAAAAACCATACAATTTTGAATTCAATGACAAAAAATCCATTTTGTCTCCATTTTTCTATCCTTGATGTTATTTGGGTTTGTAACTTATCTAGTGTAAGGAGCAGACTCATAAAATATTCTCCTTCATTTGATATGCATTATTTCTGTGCATTTTAAGGATAATTCGAGACTGATGGTCATCCAGTCTCACTTCAAATTATTTAAGTAATTTCCATATAGCTATTCATTTAAGCAGCTGTATATCGAACAATGTTGAAAAGTGTCAGTAAGATTGATCATTCATGGTGAAACAGTTATCGAAATATAATTATAATTTAAACTACTGGAAATGTTGAGTCATCATACTCAAATGAAGTATATGAGTATGTAAACAATAACAAGTTCATGTCTTATGTTATTATTCCACAAAAAATCGTATCTAAATTGAAGGCTAGGTGAAATATATAGAACCCGGAATAATAATTTAATGTCGATCAAATGAAAAAAAAAAATAATTATATACAGGAAGTAAAAGTTACTTCTATTTTTTGATCGATACGTATTCTATTTTTATTCTAAAGGTTGACCTTATCACAGAAAATTACTGTTCACGTCATTTATTTTCAATGGCAATGAAGATGGCAGATTGTTTCCATTTGCATTGATTTCAATATCATAATTTCATCTTGAAACACGTAGCTGGAGGAATGACTGTCATATCCATTCAGTTTGACAGCTTGATATTTTAAAAACATCTTTCAAAATATTTTCTTTTCTAATTAATATATAGAACAGCAAATGAAATCAGTCTCCAGTAACTGAAAAAAATATTTTGACCTTTGAAATTCGCCTATAAACTAATTTATTATGTGAAGCGTCTCCATTACTTCTGATATATAAACGTGAACATACTATATAATGAATATTATTGTTAAAAAGCAACGATGTGATGTAATGTCATAGTTTAATGACCATTCTAATTACGATTGGAAAAATAAAATTACCAGACATTTGAATAATCATTTTGAGGCCGGCATTCTCGATGACATATATTTTTCACTAGTTAGACCATGGACGTATTTCTACGTCCATGAGTTAAACAGGCAAATGTTGCACATTTTCTTAATTAATGAATAACACATTTTGCACAGTCTATTATTTTTTCAAATTAACTTTTCACCCAAATGAAAAGCCAGTTGTGAATAAAACAGGCCAATCCACAGCATTTTTGTTTTGCTGAACTAAAACTAATGTTTCTCTTTGGGCGATGTTTTGAATATACAGGCCGTTTTACTTAGATGCTTCCACTATAACTACCTCGGATACCGTGAAACCTACAAGGTCGGTTGGACTGAACGATCAAAAATATCAGTGGTGTTTTCAAAATATTGACCAAAAAGTAGAATTGCAGAATTTGGTTTTTTTGCTCTACTGCCTCCGTTTCGAATGGTACAAAAAAGGCTAGAAAGGTAAATTTTTGTGGTCTTTGTCGTAATAAACTCAGTTATGTACTACAATATAGGTCCATACTTGAAAGCATAAAGTTGATGATGAAACATAGAGAACGAAACGTCGCATTGCAAATTGATTTATTTCAGATTATAACAAATATGAAACAGTCTTGAAAGTTCCTTCGCCTTTTTATATCATTTGAAATGGAGACGGTAGAGCCACAAAACGATATTCGATAATTCTAGTTAATGGAGAATATTTCAAAAATAACCACTGGTATTTTCGATTCGAAAAGAAATCAGTTCCCCAAAATAGGAAATTTTTGTCCAATTTAACCGACCTTTTCGAGATAGCAATAGTGGCACCAGTTATAAAAAAAGGCATGTACTCGTATATACAGTGCGGACATAAATAATCCCCCACGGACAAAAAGGTATCATTTTTAATACTTTTTGGTAGAAAAGAGAATAGTGGGAAAGAAAGTTTTTGGCTTTCTACTACTCCATATTCATACGAAAAAATGTGGGAATATTCCAAAGAAAGGAAGGAAGTAGTCAATTTGAAAATAAATAACTCTATACATGGATGTGTAGATCATACAAAGAAGCAACTTTCAGACACAAACTGGAAGAAAACCCCTCTGAAACATCTACTTTCATATGAACATTGAATTACACGAAAGAAAAAAAATTCTTTCGAAACAAATACTTTTACATGAACACTGAATTATACAGAAGATACTTTTCTTTACTCAGTTTGTATTCCAAAAATTTATCACTGCTAAAAATATAACCCCTTCAATTCAAGAGAATAGTGTTGCATCACTCGTCGCTGAAAGGACATAACGGAAAGAGAATGCTTTTTGAAAAGTCAGCCTATGTGAAGAAATTTGAGTAAATTTTTTTCTATCATTTCATCATTCATAGGGAAAATTTATAAATATAAGTTACTGACTGAACTCTTTTGAGGTCTATGTTCCGAAGTATTTTTTCCCGAAGAACTTTTCAGTTTGCTTTTCATGAAACTTGTACAAATTCTCTGTTGGGCTAGATTCATTCATTTCGCGAAAATAAATAATGTTGGAAATGAATGAGAAACCGTTTTCATTGTTTTCATATATTGGTAAGTTCAAATATTACATCTACATATTTGTTCGATACGATGCGATATAATAATAATAATAATAGTGTTTATTGCCCAACAGTTTCCATTTACAGAGCAAAAATAATATACTTGAAAGATTAATACTATTTGATATAAAAAACATAAATGACTTATAGGTACGCACGAGACTTATTTTTGATTTCACAAATACTGCAACAAAAAATATCGATGTTAGTAGAGAGCTTGTTCGCATTACGACGCATCAGATTGATTGGTGATTTCAACATTAAGTTAGTTTGTGCTCTTTTGCATAAAACAGTATTGATAGAAGATATTCTTGGAACAAAGATATTAATTTCTGATAATAGTACAGGACAATCCAATTTGCCATTCAATAGCTTATGTAGAAATAAAACAGATGCTAAGGCTACAAAGTCAAATCTGCATAGCAGATCAGGGTAATCACAGTTTCTTGGAGGATAAGTTCCGGTCATTCTAAAAGTGAGAAATTTTAAAAACTTCTTTTGGACTCTATCAATTGCTGATGTGTATTGATGGTATATGGGATTCCATATAAAGTGAAATTACGATAAGATACCTAGATGTCATTATTCTTGAATAATACGTGACTATCAAGGCATAGTTATGATTCATCATCATCACAATTTTAATCATTGTCACTGTCCTAATCAAAGTGAAAAAAAAATGGAATCAAATATTCAAATATGATTGTGAATAAATATCTCAACTTTGCATGAATGCTCCTACAGAAATTCACAAGTTTAGTTTGATATGTTTATTAACATAACCTCACGAAAATACGAAAACAATCCTTCATTCCAAATTCCATCTTGAATATCAACAATTTATATATGATATTCCGAAATCTCAATACCTTAATCGAAATTTATTGTTAGGTATAATAAGACATTAACATTATTCTCAAAGTAGCGATTTCATTAAAATCGAAAAGAATATGGGACGTACTGCATCTGGGATGTCAAGGCACAACAGATTTAAACAATGAAGTCCGGTTTTTGAAAAATACTAATAGAATAAATATGTTCTTTCGAACAAATTCTCTTGTTGATATTTCTCGTTATTCAGGTAATAAAATTGATTGATTGATGGAATTTATAGTGATACATTCAGCTGAAATTATTTCAGGAAATAATACCTATATACAAATACCACTCGACTTGAAATTTTTCTCAGATACCCTAGTGCCCTTTTTTTTAAACTGAAAATCTGTTATTTTTGAGCAATACCATCAATAGAGTAACCAGCAATAGATAAAACAACTCGTCTTAAGGACCGTTGTTTTATCATGCTGTTCTCGTGGTATTGCTAAATAACAAAGTATTCGTTAAAAAATGGAAATATATCGATAACATTATGAGATCTTGTAAAAAATGGCTTATTTGCCTCTTTAAAAAAAATCACAAATCTTAATCAACAAATGAGAATGAGACATATCCTGTAAATTGAATGTGGGACATCCGTCATAATAGCCTTCGAGATCTCCATGATTCGGTTCGACAAATTTGATTCATCCCTGAATTACATCAATTTCTGTTCCTATTCAAAACGGTCCGCGCGTGTCGTGGCCATGGCAACTACTTGAAACTAAATCTACTCCATCGTTATAAGACAATCATTCTCGGGGTCGTCATTGTCTTCCTTTATCTGACATTGTTTCGAATCCATTCACCGAGGGAAATCGCAATGACAACCAGCGTTGGCAATATGGAAACATTACAACCGCATTGATAATTACGGCCATCAAGTTGCTACTAATTGATTTTTAATTTGTGGCATAATGGATTATGATCAATTCCGATATAATAATATTGAGAACGACTAATTTTCTATGGAGAAAATACGTGACTTTTACCTAGGTAGATAGATTTGTTTTCTGCCACCAACAAAAATTACTCTATAGAGTGGTCAAAATATATATATAGATAGGTAAACGTCAAAATTCATGACGATGAAACACCAAAGAACTGACCAGAAAATGACCAATATTTCAAGAAGAAAATAATAAGCTAATGCTTGACAACTGTAGTGGTTAGAACTTTTCTCAAACGTATCAGAACCACGAAAATCCTAGACAGGGATCGTAGCTAACATATATATTCCTAAAATCTGCTTTCTAAATACTATAAGTAACAATTAGAATCAACAGAAAAATTGTAGAGAAAATTAAGTTTTTTTATCTTTCCTATGAAATTTTATCTTCCACAATCTGAAAAATTAAAAAATTGTGATCTAGAAACGGCAATTTTTTCTAATTTACCGCGATAAGTTACTGTGTGAACCCAAAAAAACTACATTAAAACAATTTGGAATTTCTAAAAATTCTGTTTTCAACTTGTATGTCTTGTATTATAGTCCCTTATTTGGTCTTGAAGATTTCTAAACGTTCCGTTAATTTTGGAAGTTTACAATAATTATGAAAGAACGAAATCTGGATAATGAACTGTAGAGAAATCATTCAGATGCGCCGAGAGCAGTGCCTATATGAAAGTCGTGATTTACGTTTGTTTTGAATAGTTGTTGATAACTCTCTCGACATATAAGAGATCTTAAAAAGTGTTCGAGAACTGCCATCGCTATTTCAGCAATGTGATTGTGCCAAGACATACCTTGGAATCCTGGTATCTTAGTGAACCTTCACATTCACCTTCTTAGAGAATCTGATGCCTAAATTTTGTACTTGGTTACTACCACCTTGCACTCTGCAAACGCAGAGAATGTTCGTAAATTTAAATGGAAACAAGCGATAACAGTGCTGCCCTCTGCATTGCAAAGAATATTTTGCTGAATTGCTAACTCATCATCTTCACACTCCAATAAAATCAACAAGGTCATGTGCAAGAAAAAACCGTCGAATGATATGTCGAATGATAATAATAAAATAATTCTATTCTCAGGGAATATATCTCAGCTTTTTTAAATACGAGGATATATTGATGTCTAATTAGTCTAGATCAGTTCCACGTACAGAAAAAAATCATATGTATCTTATCAGAAACGTCAGTGTAAAATTTCACTTCAGAAAGTCAAACCAGGGTTGAGCAATAAAATTCGAGAGAATGATGTCAACCGAAATTATGAAAATTAGAAAATGAAATGTTGAGTAATCATCAAGTACCTATATTTGAAGGGGTTAAAACGTTAGCAGCAACCGTGAAAATTTGGATTGCAAGCTACAAAAGAGGTACATCTTCCATTATTTACTAATAAGTTACCACGTATTTACAGGCTTATTAATATTCCATGTCTAGACGAAAGTTAGTGAAATACCAAGTTTCTAACAGAACTGGGAATTACTATTCGACGTTAGTGACCACTCTACAAGAAAAAAATATATGAAGAAGTTATTTTGTTTCTGCAGGTCAATCCCATCAGAATCCCATCATAATCGCATCAGAATTAATCGAAAAATCTACTTATTCTGAAATCTGAAAAGGAACATTGACTCGTCCACAAAAATGATGTCTTTCAATGAAAGTATTTTGACTTTCAAATTATGTTTGCTTTAATACTAGTGTTATAATTATAAGAAACATTCTCATACACGAATGTGAGTCGAAGATGATATGAAGGTCAAGCTGAATAAGTTTATTCACCAACTGGTGAAGAATCAGATGAGTTAAGAAAATATTCAAAAGTGTGCAGAAATTGAAGCCAAATTCAGCAATAACAGTAATAAAGCCAGTGGAGGAATGGTTCTGCAAGCTTTTCATCAGAAACCAGCTGCTCTTCAAATGAAAGGGATGGAGGGTTTCTAAACAGTTTGAAACATATAAATCAACTTCAACCCCATAAAAGCATATCCAAGAATATATACTTTCGTATTTTTCTGAATAAGAGGAATAAAGAATATTCTAGATCAAATGTTTTCAGATTGAAGATGATAACATTTTTTTTTCATATATAACTTACCTTCAAGACTTTGGTCATATCCCTTGGTGAAGAAAAGCATGGCTTTGGCCGCTCGTTCCGGAGTTTTAAGCAGGCCTTGTCTTTCTGGATTCTCTCCAAGTGAAGCTAGTAGCAGTTTGTACGATCTTGACATTTCGGGAAGCATGTCTTCTCTAGTTGGTGGTCTGTGATCTAACTCTAAATCGTGGTGGAATGTGCACTTCTCATGTCCTGTGAATAATTTATAAATTTATAATATTCATAGCAAACACAGTAATTGTTGTTTGTAAATTTAAAAAACTTTTCTAATACAAGGTATTTTTATTCTTTGAAAGATTTTTTTTGTGGAGGACTCAATATTTGTTACTATTTTTTTTTCTGGGTACATGACCTTCCATTCATTGTCTCTACAGCATATTCTCTATTGATTAAGATTCGTAAGTGAAGTAAGAAAGGTATTTCAATTCTGCAGACAAATATTTTGGAGCATATTTGATGTGTATCGATATTCCGTTCTCTTATTTGCACTACAACAATTGTCACTTCTATACTTTTGAATTCCATGTTATTCTCTTGCCTTCTTAGTTTTATCATATACTGTACATCATTTCTTACGTTCAGAACATCAGGAAACCATTATTGATTGGAGTTATTTATTCAATAATGTTTGAATTATTCCAAAGTGTGTGATGTAAGTTTCGATATTTTCCATTTATAACTAATCTCAAGATACGATTGTAAATATTGTTCAGGAAAATTTACTGTAACAAAAAATACCTTGATTCATTTTGATACAACGCAGAAGAACATATTTAATAAACGTGAAACCAAACTAGCTTCCAAATAATATGATGCTTCAAAACATAAAAGTTCGGAATAATAGTCTAAAACGTAGTCTCAAGGAAATCAGTCTGATGACTGTCGTGGAGAGAATCATACGTATTAAAAATTGAATATTTCGAAATGAAATTTCAAAACATTCACCTCGTTTAGCGTTCTTACACTGTATATAGGAGCTGGTAAATACATGCCGGAAAACAACAGCCTTCCCGGCTAATATCATGATGTATATATTTAGGCAAGTTTCGTCACTGAGAAAATTCGTGCAGATGCTTAGCATACGTCCAGACCCGATGTCCTTTCACTGTATGAACGACAGTTATCAATCCTGTTTACATCAGTGTTTTCCCAACTCAACTGATTATTTAGCGGTTCCACTGTCCAGTCCATCTTGAAGATACACTTACAACCACGCAATTGTTTCAGTTCTTCATTACTTTATCATTTACATTGGACTATCCAGTCTTGAAAATCGTTTATGATAAATATTCATTTCCTTATGAATATTTTATATTTTCATTATTCAATAAGTTTTCTACCTCATGCGACCGGTCGGTCGGTAGCCAGGCGGTTCGACGTGGGGTGCTGTGTTCACTCACCGTGTTGTTCGGTGGTTCAATCCCTAGTCTGAACGATCGATTTTCACTTAGTATCGTCCAACCCGTGTTAGGTTGACTTCTGAGGGTTATCGTTCGTAGGGGTGCGACAGCTGGTTAACGGAAGAACAGACTTTTTTAAACAGATATACTAAACTTAGATTAATAAAACTATCATATAACTGATATTGGTAGAAAATTATGAATATGAAACTCAATAAATTGATGGATGAACCTGTTAGTTACAACGTGGTAGGAGATCATCATGAAAAATGAGAAATACAAGTTTTTATACCAGTTGTGTTTGTAACTAACGTTACTGCAGTTTCGTCCTTGAAGGACACTTTCAAATATAGAGTTTATTGCATTCATTTGAAATGACCTTAGAGGACGAAACTGCAATAACGTGAGTTACAACTACAAGTGATAAATTTTATTTCTCATTTTTCAATATGAGACTTCTTTACATTATACTTGTATTGTTGATGAACAAAAAATATGACACTGGCCGTGAGACATATTCTTTTGGGACCCCATCTGGTCCAGACTGATTTGAAATTTAAATAAGATAATGAAAACTAAATGAATAAAGTTGTCTTACTTATTCAAGGGCGCTGAAGATTTACAAATATGTTACATTATGTTTTATTATTGAATGAGTTCAGAATTTTTTTCCAAAAAATTGAGAAGGCACTTTAGTATAGTTTATATTATATTAATTTTTATTGTTGTTTTTATTTTTATCGTTGTTTTATAACAAACAAATATGTTTATTAAAAGTAAAGCAAAAAGCTAACAACGATTGTAAAACAATCCTTGGTAATTATAAAAAATGACTAAACACGATGGTCTCAAGTTTCTTTCTATTTCCTAATATCTGCAGACGTGATGAAGTACGATAATTAACATTCAGAACGTTCATCCATAAATTACGTTAACTTTGTTCAGCTGGTATTGTAAAGTAGGATGCGATTTCTTTTAAAACAACAAGCTAAAATTGGATTTGGATATCTGATAATATCGAGTACGAATATTTCGCAAATTCACAATGTTCAGACTTTTTATCACCAACAAGTAGGCTAGGATTCTAATTGACATAATCATGATCAATCTATCTTGTTTGGGTACATGTCATAAAGTTCAC
>WOGO01002751.1:0-15334 GCA_015342085.1 Leptinotarsa defecta | reverse complement strand
GCGCGCAAAGAAGGGTTACAAATACGGTAGCAGCCGCGCGTGTTAATAAAAAAAAATTTCCCAAATGAAGAAATACATGTAAAGTGACTTCGAATTATATCGAGGAGGTTATGTACAGCGCCATCTGCCCGCGAATAGATCAAGCAATAATGTCAATATATCAAGGAGGTTACGTACAGCGCCATCTGCCCGCGAATAGATCAAGTAATAATGTCGATAATTCTGTCAAATAAAGATCTCGAGCTTGAGAGTTACAAACAAACATACATACATACAGGTGAAACTAAAATATAGCGTGTAAAAATGAATAATGGACGTATTGTTATAATTTTTTTATGTTCATTGATGTCAATTCCCGTTTTTGTATTAAATAAGGACTTTTTGTGAGTTGAATAAAATGTTTTTAGCTCCGTTTGTTTATAAATAAATAGACTTTATGAGAATTAAAAAATAATACATAATTTTTTGTCTTTATAGTATAATGATTTTTAAAAAATCACAATTTACATTTGTTCATGATCTTTTTTTATATTTCGAATGTTTGAATAATCAGTTGGGAAATGTTTTCTATTTTATAAATCATAATTGACATTCCTCTACAAATTACCGAAATATTTTTTTCAATAATATTTTTTTTATTAATTGAATAATTATTTTTATAAACATTACAAAAACAATCATACATGAAAAATGAGAAAAAAAATCTGTTTTTTACTACTTTCATTTGTAACTAATGTTACTGCAGTTTTGTCCTGTAAGGACATTTTCAAACAGTTTATTGTAATTTCTCATTTTTCATGGTAATCTCCTGTCACGTTGATCAGTTAGATTGGATGGATATTTTTGAGTTGCTTTTCTGGGGGTTCCACTGGGAACTCAATTGATTTTATATGAAAAACTGTACGTATACCCGACTCTTGAAATATTTTCAGGATGGTGAAATTTCGACAGTATGTGGCAAACTTACCTTTTGTAACTAAAACGCCCTAAACAATGTAGAATTTTCGAATTTTATGCAAAATTCCAGACAGATTTTGTGTCTAGTCTATACGAAGTCAATCCGAACAGCTAAATGAAAGGCTAATATATCGGGTCTTATAAATTTACTAGTTGATACCATATGAAACCTTCCACATGACAAAAAATATTAGACCTTGTAAATTATACCACGCCTGCCATACCATACAAAGAAACTGCCGACGTTCGGTAACTATTTAGTTTTTATGCCATTCGAATTGACTTCGCTTATACTATATAACGACCGACATTCAATTTAATATAACAAACGGAAATTTGGAACATAATGAAGTTATATAAGGAATCGGAAGTGCCATCATCTTGAAAGTATTTCATCTGGGTTGCCTACATAGAAATTATTATGGTGTAAAATTGTTGGTGTTGAGAATATTGTATGAAATTGTTTTTAAATAAAATTGTCGCACTGTTTTTCACTGCATGTGTTTCATTTTTCGTCATTATTGATATGCAGAACATGATGTATCATTTTTAGAGCTTAACTGATGGCATTTTATGATGCTGCTCTTAAATGGCTTACTAGCTTGAAATATCGTTCCCAATACCTTTTTTGTAAAGCTTTAGTGGTATCAAGCACGATATATTTATTATTCTTTCGGTCCTCAACTTCCTAATTATTGGGAATAAAATAATTGTCTAATAGGCCTAGAAGTTCACGTTATAAGAATTGCACAAAAGTGTTTAGAATTTGATGAATTTTCACTATTTGAGTGGATGTACAAAAAATGTTTTCTTCAGTCTTTACTTCTCAAACGAATCAAATTTATTTTCAGTTTTATGCAGGATTTACGTAATGTTGGCATCTTCGTTTTAAGTCGTAACTTTAAAAAAGTAATATAAAAGTATTTGTCGTTGTTTGTTACTTTGGTCAGTACATGTTTCTTGTACATGACTGGTGAATATCCTTTTACATTTGAATATTTGTATAAAACAATTTGGACTGTTTCATCTCCTTCCAGGACTGATGAATATCCGGCAGTTGAATTCACGAATTTTTATAAGTACAATAAATGATGACATTAATATGTGGAAAAGAATGCTATCTCATAACTTCATGATCTCGCTCTGTATCCGATCATACACAGTTCCACGCTTGAATGACCTTGACCGAATTGTAAATGAAGTAAAGAAAAAGCTTGGGATTTGGTCCTTTCATACTCCACGGAATTGCCGTCTTCATACTTTGAAATACACTGCTATCATATACCTAAAACACGGAATCGCCGATGACATCAGAAAAAACATCACTATCATCAGTTCACATCTACTTTCAAGTTCTCACGTTGGCGTTGAGGCTAAGGACAAAGCCTACGACGCCGACCACCTGGTTCGATTTTTTTAAAATTTCAATTCTCGATTAAATTTCCATCCGCTGGTGGCGGGACCACGTGACAGACGCTTAAGTGTTTATGACTCACTGCCTGCCTGAAGTGACGGGATTACTACTTCGTTTAGATTCTATTAGATTCAGATCACTTGTTCAGTGCGTCCTACTTGCTTGTCTCAACTAATGCATGATGGGTACATGAAAAGTTACGTCAAATGCTTATAATAATCGATTCATCCCCTATTATAGATAGATCATGCTCAATATACAGTATCATCACCAAAGTATGCACCATATGGGAAACTTATTTATTAAGGGTTTTTCGACAAAAAGTTATTCTTGATAAAAGTTTGTGCACCCCCTAAAACTAACATGAACTAATAAAATACAGTAAAACACACGTAATATACTAGGAGCCTTCAAATATTTAATTTTGGGAAAAGAGGAAAGTACTCTTATTTAAAAAAAAATTGGGAAATAATAATTAGGAATAAAATATAAAAATATTGATTGGAAAATACAACTAGATTTGAAGTCATGACCATCTGAGTGAAGTTTTATTTTTTTTACCAATTTGTTAAAAATGGGGACCACCAAAAAAAATTTGCTAAAACGATAAATAGACAGCATTCTGTATACGACGGTTTATTTTAGGAGCCTGTAATTTACAAATTACACAACTATGGTGTTAACCACGGTCAAGAGTTAAATAATTTTCAAAGTTTTTGGTGTAAAGTTATTTTTACTTTTTGTTAACACCGAAAATTACTTAAAATTATACAGTATTGTAACAAGAACTTAATTTCAAAAATATCAAATCACAAAACATCAAAATAAAATAGGTATTTCGGAACAAACTCATTGATTTTCTGGAGATTTTCTTGTCCATAATGAGCGTTTTAAGTTGAATCCCAAGAAAATCAATGAGTTTGTTCCGAAATACCTATTTTATTTTGATGTTTTGTGATTTGATACTATTGAAATCAAGTTATTGTTACAATACTGTATAATTTCGAGTAATTTTCGGTGTTAACAAAAAATTAAGATAACTTTGCACCAAAAACTTTAATTATTTTACTCTTCAAAAAAATTGACCGTGGTTAACACCATAGTTTGTAATTTGTAATATTACAGGATTTTAAAATAAACCGTCGTATACAGGATGCTGTCTATTTACCGTTTTAGCAAATTAATTTTTTTGGGTCCCCATTTAAAAAAATTGGTAAAAAAATGAAACTTCACTAAGATAGCCATGACTTCAAATTATACATACTTATCTCTACGAGCAAATTTCCTCTCTTCGACTTGTTTGTTCATATATCTGTTCGAATACGGAGTCAACTAGGGAGAGTATTAGTACTTACAAGGTGCCGGCGAATACAACACGAATTCAAATAGTGAAATCGATTCACGAATTCAAGTAAGCGGAATCGATAAATCTGTGTTTTTAGTGAGAAGAATGGTCCGCTCCTCGACAAATATTTTCCTTATTTATTGTTCGTCTTCCAGACATGGACATGGACTCGGTAGTTTTTTATCAATAGTCCATCTGGACTTCACTAGCAAAGTTCTGAAAGCTCGCCTCATTAGTGACTCTCTAGCAGCCATTACATTGATTTTCAAAATATTTTTTCATCAGTATAACCCGCGTTCGGTCAGGATAGCATGGAAACCCGAAAGTTGTGGAAAGTTTCGATTAGACAGAAGAACCCGGCCTTAGTGCTCCTAAACCAGAAAATGGCAAAATTGGGAAAGAAAACAATGATAATAATTTAATCACATAACTAGTTTTTGTTTACTTTATTGCAAACAAATTTTAATGTTATGTACAGATCAGTTTTTAAACGTGTGAGTTTAAAACAACGAAATCGAATGAATTTCAAATGTCTGTCTTAAGGTGCGTATTCACCAAAAAATCGAGCACGAGCGAACAAGAGCGAATAAGAGTCAACGAGCATTCTGCATCAATAATCAATAATGGGCGAACACGAGCAAACATACACGAATGCTCGCTCGTGCTTGCTTTTTTGGTGAATACGCACCTTTAGACATATTTACCGCGCACGCACTGCTCGCATAAACTAGATGGATCAACTACGACTACGAACTTGAAGATATTCGCTCTGGTGTGGACGAGACATCAATATGTCGAGCAAACACGAGCGAATACGAGCAAACATACACGAATGCTCGCTCATGCTCGCTCGTGCTCGCTTTTTTGGTGAATACGCACCTTAAGAGAGCGTAGAAATGAGTAAACATAATAATATTGTGAATAACGATGGTGGAGCAATACCTAATTTTATACTATATAGCTTGCTGGAATAATATTTTAGTTATCAGATTTAGCTGACTAGTAGATAACGCAACATTATAAAATTAATTTATGACGCAGGTAACGGTTTGGTATTGGCATAAAACACCAAACCTCGTAAAAAAATTCCGATTCGCCATTAAAAAAAGGCATATATTTTTAACTTCCATCTGTCATTATCTCTGTGTCTTGGGAATATTTGGCATCTCAGGGCCACCTTTCCTTTCCCAGCAGTGTTCCCCAAATTACTCCAGAAAGAACCGAATAACAGATATTGCCGGACAAATGAATAATAAATGCATGTATCGCAGTGACCGTGCATTGTATTTTTTCGCACGGACCCGATCCAAAAAAATATAATAGCGGCCAGATTAAATCCACAAAGACAGGTTAGGCAGCGTTAAACGTTATTGTCAAAATTTCTAACGTTTATTAACGACCTAACAGCGAATCCCAGAAACCAGTGGCGTATCTTGTGTGACAAAAAAATTAATAAGTGGAATAAATTGAATATATTTTTGCACTGAAAATGTTTTCCATTGCTGGTACAAGAAAACTACTTTTCTCTCTTATTTCTTCAAAACAAGATATACTCTTGCTCTCCACGAAGAACGTCAAAATAAAATCATATTTTATCAATGAAAACATTCCAGAAATATGCTTCCACTACAATAGCTCGTATTTGGTTTGTATCTGTTTAAAATCTGTTTTTCAGTTAACCAGCTGTTGCACCGCTACGAACGACAACCCTCAGAAGTTGAAACTTGTGCGAGCTAGAATTAACGAGGTATTGCCTTTTAACGTGTGATTTCTACTCTTAGTGTTTCCAAAGATATTTCTTAACTGCGTAATTTTCAACTGTTACTATGTTGGGAAGTTTTGATATGGTGTAATTTTTAAATCCTCGTTTTCCAGAAATCTGCAACAACTTTTTATAACATATTCTTGCAAGCAGAACATTTTTTACTTGTATGCATCTCACCAACAAACTTAGAAAGCTGAACAACTGATACTGCGAATATACGTTCGAAACGAATGTATCAACATGAAAACATACGAAAATCGCTAATTGAATGTATGTAGCTCTTATTTTTTGAACAGACTTCCATCATGAATGAAATACACATTAGGAAGGAAAAAAGTATTTATATGTCATTCCATATTTTTTGCGGAAAACAAATGTTTCTACAGTTGCTAATTTCTTTCTGTTTGTATCTGGACGGAACATTTGTAGATGCTCTTGAAATACAATTATCATCATAATATTTGTTGATTTCATTTCATCTTTTTTGAAGGTTTGCTTGATAGCAATAAAAATGATTTTTTATTTATTTATTTATTTAACGGCAAAGCCATTTTTCAAGAACATATTTAACAATTTGGGAAAGAAAGTTTTTGGCTTTCTACTACTCCATCTTGATACAAAAAACGAGATGAGGGAATCTTCCTTAAATATAACCCCTCCAATTCAAATATTTAACAAAGTATGAAGAACTACAAAGTATTTTTGAATGATCATGTCTAATGTCTACATTACAATTTACAATTTTACAAAACATTTAGCGAAGTGTGAAATACAAAACATTAATGAATCCTTATATCTAGTGACTACATTACTTAAAGATGAAACAAATCTGATACTAACAAACAAAATGGTAAGGTGAAGAAAAGCTTCGGAACCGCCATAGCATTTTCAATTGATTTTTAAAGACCTGAAGTGACACATTGAACAAATCTAAATTATTATGATATTGATTTCCCAGCTTCAGAATACAAGGAATCGGACTGTTCAAAGCATAATTGTCATGGAAAAATGTATATGAGAAATGTCAGGATTTCTCGTATCTGTTTGATATGAAATGTTATTAGTTGGTGTACTTCTGGGCACTATTTATTAATTTGAAGAGTAAACTCAAGTTCATAGAAATTCCCCTATCTTCCAATGATTTTATATTTAACTTCGTCGAAAGTTGAGTGTATTCATATTCATTTCGCTGAATACCGAAGTGAAAAGCACAATTCCTGAAAAATTTCTTTTGAACATTCTCAATCAAATCGATATTTACATTATAGTATGGGTTCCATATAACCGAACAATATTCAAGAATGGATCTTACGAAAGCACAATATAAAATATTTTTTGTTTTAATTGAAAAATCAGTAGAAATTATCAAAACAAAACTTAGCATTTTGAGACCTTTTTGCCGCAATTTCTGATTAAAATTAATTTCGAATTCAAATTTAATTTTATTTTCAGTTATGGTTTTTCATTATCTTTCAATGATGTGATTTTCTTTCACTGTACACGCTGAATGATACATAATTTCAGACGAATTAAATGGCTTATGACAAGTTCAATGTGCGGGAATCAAATAATTTAGAATCATGACCAGTTTGATTTTTCTGAATAGCACATGAAAATTGTTTTTTCGTCTAATGCTGACAGTATGTATTGTTTTATATAATGCAAATATTTCATTTAATTTTCTAGAACATTTCATCAAATGTATGAATAACAAAAAAATATATATAGTTCCAAATTTATTTACCATAAATTGTCTCGTCCGCCGCTGCCTTCACACGGAGCTGTCAAATGAGAAGAATTAGAAATCACCGAACTTGGCCCCACACCTCCCTGCGAACAATGTAATTGTGTACACCAGAAGAGAAGATTCAAGAATCAAAACTTGTTCTTATTTTCGGCGATATCAATTGTTACGGCTAGTTCCGGTTCCGCGTATTGCATATATTTGGCCTCTTGATCCTGCGACAAAGGAGATCTTTGTCATCCCTTCGGATGGTGTGAGCTACTTCTTGGGGAGATGGGGAGCCCTACACGGACCGGGGCAGTGCTATAAATCGGTATAAAGTAGGTCATGAATTGTTGTTGGATGTTATTCAAAACAAACACGTGGCTGAAAGGGAAATCTTCTATGCATGGTTAAGGTAGGTTTTCATGTTTGCCGCGTTTTCAAAATCTGTGTTTTCTTGCTACGTTTCCGATACGGGAATGACCATCCCCGTCGTTCAGATTGAAAATTCGAGTATCTATTATTCCATAAACATCTTGGAACATTATAGACACAAACTCTGAAAAGTCAAATCATACTTAATGTGACAAAATCAAATAATAGCATCTACTTTCAATGAATAATTCACGAATGTTCCTAAATCTGTCATATCTTATGTACCAAACAGTTAAAATAATGTTGTCTTATTTTGTATGTTCAAGAAATAACGTGAATTTGATAACGACTGCCGCAGTAGCAGACAAAACATCAGATATGAAAACCTGCAGACCACGGTTAATAAATCCGGCCGTCAAATTCAAAACAAATCAAATTTATTTCAAATCGTATCAAATAGTTCATTGCATAATAAATATATGAAATTGGAAATACATATGATTGTGATCAAACAACAAAATAATAATAATAATAATAATAATAATAATAAACGCCTTTTATTGTCATTCTAGAACAGTACATAATTGGGTCATTCATAGACTGTTGGCGAAGTCTAGCTCAAAGCTAGAGCAGAGCTAGAGCTAAAGTGAATAACTCCCACAGAGTGTAAGGTTATTGGCCGATATTTGACGAAAATTCATATTTTATTGGAAAAACACATTATTGTGAAATTACCAATGGCATATAGATTTCTGTATTATGTTTATTTTTATTTACTCATAGCTGAGTTTGAGTCTAATTTGATGTACCTGCAGCAAGTAGTTGAATACAAAAAAAAATTTAAAAAATCAGAAATTTGTTGATAAAATGCAAAACAAGTTTAGCAAATGAAAAAGTCTGGAGGTGAGTAATTTTATTTTCAATTTAAATTAACTTGCACTGTAGGTAATAACAGAGGTACTTAGCAAAATTAAGTACCTGAATTTTAATGAAGAAAAGAAAAAAAAACTTTCTATGTTTTTTACCACTTTTATTTGTAACTTACTGCAGTTACTGCAGTTTCGTCCTATACGGACATTTTCAAACTCAAATAATAAACTGGAGTTCATTGTTTATTGTGCAGTTACCTGAATTGTGTTTATCTGTGACAATGTGGATACGCTAATTTGAAAACCGGTGGTAAACTAGATCGATTTCATCATTTAACAGGTTGCAATTTTTATGCTTATCTCATAAATTTCCAAGGATTCCAAATAATTGAGTTTGCAACCCTTTCTTGAGTAGTGCAAAATTTCCGTATCATTTATATTCGGGAACTTATGGTTACATTCCAAGGAATGGTTTGAAAACGTCGAATCATTATTACCTAGTCTGAAGGACATTTCATGTTCATCATACCGTTTTGAGAAATTTCGACCACATTGTCCCACATAAACACTATTACACTCCAGACACTTAAGCTTATAAACTCCAGATTTCTCCAACTTGTCCACTTTATCTTGGCATTGGCATTGAAAAGGAAATCAGATAACCTGGCATGTGGTCTGAATGCCACTTCCACATTGTTTTTTCTGAAGAAACCCGCAATTATCTCTGTTTTTTTCTAAAATATGTTAGCGTTACCCATTTTTTGATTTCTGGTTGTTTGATTTGGGGGTACATTAATCTGTAAGTGAATTTACGGCTTTGTCTATTGACTAACTTCTGGATTGTATCTGCGTTGAAACTATTATCATAACCTATCTGTGTAATTATTTTAATTTCCCTATCTAGATTGTTAGCAGGCAAAGGTAGTGAGAATGCTCTGTGCAACATTGAATTGTAGACTGCTGAATCATGACTGTCTGGATGGAAAGAATCACTTAGGATGGTAATATCTGTGTAGCTAGGTTTTCTAAATACCTTGAACTCAAATTTATTCAGATGCTGTGTAATGGTCAGGTCTAAAAATTTATCTATTTCTCTATGTCAGTTTCGAGTGTTAACTGAATGTTTCTATTGAGATAATTCATAAATGTCATAAATTGGTTAAGCTGTCCTGTAGTACCTCTGAAACAGGCGAGAATATCGTCTACATATCTGTACCAAAAATGAATGTGTTTTTTACCAGGTCGGAATTTTCTATAGTGGTCTCCAAGCTGTGAATTTGATCTATTTTAGATCTAGAGGTTTGTTCTTTAATTTTCTAAAATATATTGATGCTTCTTCGTTTATCGATTATATATTTCTTCATAGCTAATTCGAGCGTACTACTTTTTTTATATCTTTTTGTTGTATAGAAAGCAGAAAAAAATTCACAACCTTCTTTGATTGTTTTCCAATTCTTCTCTAAATGAATTAATTGAGACTCTTTGATAACTAGCTCAATGGAATTATCCTCGATATCATCCATTTAATTCATTTTCATTCTCATACCGTTTCATCAACAAGGAAAATCTGTCGTATTCCAGAATAAAGGCCCCTGTCGAGAAGGTTTCGGCAATTTCATGCTTAGCATCATTATAAAATAGGTCAATACGTGGTCAAGACTCGTAATTATATAGAAATAGGTCGCTGCAAGCTTAAAGATCGAATTTCGATACCATAAATTTATAACGAAATTTCATGATCACATTTAAAATTAATTTATCAGGCAGGTGGCCCATTAGATTACCAACTACCAGAAAGACCGTTAATTTTTTAATAGCTCTAGATTTGGCCCCTATTTTCGTCTAGCCGGTACGCAGAACACAACCCCAGTGTCATAGGTTAGTAACCGTTCTACCCGGTGGATTCCCAAACGGGACCTTGCGAACTTTCTCATGTGAACAGGATGCAGATGCAACAGATATGCACGTTGCATTTTTACGAGGTGGGTCATCTGAGATCTCTTTTCGAATGGATTATTCCCGAGGACTAGTCCGTGAATTAGATATTTTTGCATGAAAAAAATACTAGGGATTGAAAAAAGAAATGGGAGCCATCTGTGTCATGAAAAAAATGGTAGTTACCGAAATTTACCTATAATATAAGGTGTTACTGGAATAATTTATGAGTTTTCATCAAGTATCGGCCAATTCCGTGTGAATGTAAAAAATCCAACCTTTCAACGTCTGAACTTACCTTAGTAGTTTCAATAGCAATCACAATAGTCTGAAGACTGTATCGAGGAGAGATACATACGAGGGTGATCTCAAAGGTTTCCTACTTAATAAATATATAAAACATTTTTTCAGATTTTTTTTATTTTTCAACATAATCTTGTTTCAATTCTACACACTTTTCCAGCGATGCTCCCATCTCTGTAGCCCGTCCAAATAGCACTCGGCGGTTTTCTCTGCAAAATAATTGTTCACAAAGATTATTGCCCTTTCATTTGACGAAAATCTGTCCTCCGAACGCAATTTTCAGATAGGGAAATAAAAAGAAGTCACTTTGTGCTAGATCTGGTGAGTAAGGCAGATGGTTGAGCAATTCAAAGGGTAACTCGTGGATTTTCGCCCGTTTTCCACAAGTTTTGCTTTCAGCTTGTCAGGTAATGATGCGTAGTATGCTCCTGTAATGGTTTTATCTCTTTGAAATTTTTGCTTTTTTTGGAGCCGGTTCTTCCTTTGCAGTCCACTGTTTGGACTGTATTTTTGTTTCGAGCGTGTAATGGTGATTCCAGATTTTATCTACAGTTAATAATAGGCGCCAAAAACTCGGATTCATTGCACCTGAACTACAACAACAGAACGTTAGAAATAATCATTCGAACACGTTTTTGGTCTTAAGTGAGCAAACGCGGCACCCAACACGCAAACAGATTTCTCATGCCAAAATGATGATTTGATATGTGACCAACACGTTCTTTTGACATGTTCATTACTTCTGCTATCTCTCTCACTTCAATTCGGCGGTCATCTAGCTCCATTTGGTGAACTTTGTCGATGTTTTCGCCGGTAGTTGCAGTTTTTGGACGTCTCGAACGTTCAGTCTCCCAAGCTCTTATGGCCACGTTTAAATTAAGTTGGCCAAAATTTTACTGTGATAAATGATGGTACAGAGTTGCAGGAGGAGGATTTGAGGACCCTGGTGGAGACTGACCTATCACAAACGGCGACAGAACTAGGTGTCAGCTCTCATGCGGTTTTCAATGGTTCAAAACGCCAAATAGCTCGAAAAGTGGGTGCTACACGATTTGAATGATCGATAGAAAGAGTCACGTATCGAGGTCTGTCCTTCTTTGTTTTGCGCAACCAAAACCCTCCTTTTTTGGATCGCATCGTCAAGTGTGACAGTCGCCGACTGAATCGATTTTTTGTAAACTCTTGAATCATCTGTGAAGTTGAGTTTTCTAGTTTATAGGCAGACGTGGTCTCTTAGTATGCCTGCTAGATCATCTGATATGACGCATATTACTGGAGTTTTTTCCCAACACCAAATAGTTATTTTTAACACCTCGACACGTGTTTCGATCACCAAGTGATCGTCTTTAAAAAGGAAGATTAAAACTAGAAACTAATGCGAACCTTTGAAGTCATCTTGAATTTAGACAGGTTGAAGCCTGGTTCCCTTACGCTTTGAACTGATAAGATAAACTAATGCGAAGCTAATGCTATTTATGATGTATAGGTATCCCATACAGGTAAACCATCCAGGCATACCACCCATACAGGTATACCAACCTAAATCAATTTTACAATTTTGTCTTATCTATTATTTTACAATATATGTTTAAATAAAACAATTTTCAGCTATATAAAAATTAATTTCACAATATTGCCTATCCAAATTTATTTTTGCAATGTGTCCTTATGAATCAAGAACGATATTACAGAATCCCCTACTCATTTGGTAGGGCTTCCTTGTTGAAGAGTAATGCCACACTATTGTTTTCATTAGAAAGTAAATATTTCAAAATAAAATCTGGAAATATTCATCTCTCTCAACTACCTACACAGTAGGTTCTGGAACATGCCTGCTGGACAACAACAACTTTCCTGGTTAAAACGACGCCGGATATTGAATTATATCCTACAGACATTCATGCATAATACCTCACAGAGATTAGTCTTGCAGGTGTTTCGCGTTCATCCAGCAGCAGGACCATGCTTATATCAGTCGAGTATATACCACCTACAGACCGGTTGATGTATTCTGCCGTGCTAAGAGAGAAGGTCGTAACTGACCAAAAATTGCATTTCAAGGTTTTCGAATATTTCGCTTCTATTGAACACAACTTATCTAAGGAACAAAGTCAGAATGTCGTATCTTCAGTCTAAATACCTAAAATAACATACACTATTTGTCGTATCTCGAGGATATCAAGCGGTTACTAAATCAAAGTATCGTATCTGGTTGATGTCATGTCATCCTATCTGACAGTTGAGACTTCTCTTATTGCTATTCATATAGAATTTGATAAGCAAATACATGGTCGAATTGTCATATCTGCCCTGCACTGAGTCAGATTATCGTAACACTGCTTTAAAATTCCATATACGACTTCTGAACTTAGGTTGACTTCAATTGAAATATGATGAGTACAAAATCTGGCTGAAAATGTGATACTTACGCCTGTTCAATTTAACAGAAGTGAGGTGTGAAAGTTATTCTTTATTGCACCACGTGGTGAATGTATTCTTCCTTATTTATACGAATAATATTAGCGATCACTTCCATACATTTGTTGAACATTATTTTTGAAAACGACAAAATTGACAATTTCACATTGCAACTGAACTTTGGTGAATATATTCAGGTGCTGGAAGGTCACAATCTGACATAATATCAACTTTCAATAAATTTCTATTATCACACAGAGATGCCAAAGAAATAACACTTTGGATGGATAATTGTTCAGCTCAGAATAAAAACTGGGTTCTGTACTCTTTTTTAGTACACTTCATTAACTCTGAATGTACAACAATGAATTTACTGAAACTCAAATATCTTCAAACTGGTCTCACTTTCATGAATGCTGACTCATTTCATCACCAAGTGGAAAAGTCATCGAAACAGAAGGGCAAAGTCGTAGATTTTGAAGGCTATAGAACTTGTGTTCAAATAGCAAATAGTGGACGTACGACCTGCATTTATATGGATGTAGATGACTTTTTGGATGTTACAGACTGTTCATCTAGATTCAAACTAAAGAAAACGGAGCCAAAACCTTCATCATCTATTTCGTGAGAGATTACAAAAAACTATTTTACAAAACAAAGTTAGATGGAGAGCCAATTGAATTGTGTTTTCTAACTGCGAAAGCTCTGAAAGAAGGAATAGCTCGGCCGCAAATCAGATCCACTCCGAAAGAAATAAACCCAACTCAAAAACATAACTTGATTCAGAAATTACAAGGGATGTCTGTACCCAAAAATATACTCGTTTTGGGAGGAGTTACCGAAGACCGAAGAAGAAACCGGATTGAATTGTACTTTTTTAATGAAAAATTTCAATCATCAAAAACTGATTTTACTGATTTTCCATTCTCAGTTCTCACGAAATATTGTAAATACATGATTTTTTGTTTCCAAACTACGATTTGAATTTTCGTGGAACTCTGTAGAAGTAGATTTATAGGCTGTAGTACAGGTTGAATCATTAATCCGTGGTGCTAATGAGATCGATACCAAATATGATACTTGGGAAGATGAAAAATTCCTATTTTCTCAACTACGATGAGTTCTGAAGATTTATAAACGTTCTCTTGATGAAACTTTATCATTGAAAATTCCTCATGATGCATTGAAGTTACCCGTCGTAGACTGAGAAATACCAACTCTTCATTTTCTCATGTATGAAAATTCCTTAAAATTCGTTTCGAACTCCGTACACTGTCACGCTATTTTGCTATGAATTATGCCAGAGAATAACTGGAAACATTTTCTGATATGCTTTTTTCCCTTGAGAATGAAAGTTTAATAACATTTAATACTGACATCATACTGACTATGGTTTCAAATGACATTGATGAGTTCTTTGATAAGTATCGCCAATTTTCTTTCGCTTTCGGTTTTTCAAATTCATTCATCACAAATGCCCCATTATTTTTGTTCCCTTTGAGCAGAAATGATTTTGGATACAATTTTTTCACGATATTCCAGAGTCAAATTGAAAATAACTGAAAAAACCATCGAAAAACGTATAGATCTCATCAATACATCAAAGAAGTAATTTCCTGTGTCTCCCCAGTCGATTTTACCTCCTGGTGATTCCGAAAATCGTTTGCAGTTACAGGATTATCGAATGATCTCATAAACCTTTCTACTCGTATGAATTACGTCAGGAGTTCCAAAGTTAGGAATTCATTGCCCTCTTTCAATATATCATTAGTCGAAGTTCGAATTTATAATCTTACGACAGCTTGTGAGAGTTCTCGTCACGACAGTTTCCTTTCATGGACTTTAAGCTCAGCGGGGTTGGAAAAGTTGGGTAGTTGTGCTGAATTGCATATCAGATTGAAGTTGAAATCGAATCTGCTGAAGTGTTCGTATGGAGCTGATTGTCCAATCATTTGTTGTGGAGGAGTTGTATCTTTAGATTTGTTATCTGAATATGAAGGCGTGGCTGGAAAGTAACATAAGCTTATTGATTTCATCACATCACGTGTAATGAACATTACAAATGATTTCTGATGGAAATATACGTAGCCCGTTAGTTGTGCGGTTGCTGTATTTCTTGATATTGAAGGAGTATTTGACAATGCACTACTTAAATCTATAGGATTGTCTCTGGCTAGGAAGGGTATAGATTCGACCATAACGGGCTGGATCTATGCCATGCTAGTAA
>WOGO01002750.1:0-14913 GCA_015342085.1 Leptinotarsa defecta | reverse complement strand
CAGTTCCCCTGTTAAATTTTGATCAATAAATAAAGGTCCGGCAATATGGTTTCCCAATATTTCTACTGAAAGGGTTAATTTTTTTCTTGATATTGGGTATGTGTTTCCTGGAAAACGTGAGGGTTGGTGTCACTCCAATAACGGCAATTTTGTCTGTGAACATTTCCGTTTAAAAAAACGTACCTTCGTCACTGAAACAAATATTGTGGAGATAGGTAGGATGCCTTGCGATGGTTTCCGTCATGATTTCGCAGAATTATGTTCTTCGATCAGGGTCAACTTCAGTTAATTGGTGTACCATTTTAATTTTGTATGGATGATACCCATTCCTCTTCAAAAGTATCCACAGAGTAGAAGGAGACACCTCACAAACATTCGCGACGGAATAAGTAGACTGTTCAGGATTTACTACCATCTCACCAATTATTTGCGCTTGCTGTTCTTCCGGAATGGACGGATGACCTGAGGGCTTTTGTTATGTACACTACCGGTCGCTGTGAATTTGGATACAAGTTCCCACAAATATTTTCAACAGATAGGACGATTGGGAAAACATTCATTGAAAATCCTTTTCGTCTCGTGAAAGTTACGCGTCGCACCGTAAATAAAAATCGCTTCAATTTTTTTTTCCAATGGACGAGAATTCTCCATTTTAGAGATTGTTGACGTGGTACCTTTCTACTAATAAAACCGAAAACTAAATGAGAATATTCTAACTGAACAATGATGTTCATTGTCGTACTGACATTTTTTGTCGTTTTTATAAACAAAAAATAACTTAATAAACCTAATCGGGTTGTTGGAATTACCGTATGGCAGATAAAAAGGAATTTTTCTAAAAATATCGATAATAATGTGTTTGTCTTCAGAAAATTAATGAATGTTTCGTCATTTTGTAGTAGGTGAAGATATTGACTTCATATTCTAGGGTTGTAAAGTATTCCTCAGGAGCTTCAAAAAGATATGTCACAAGACCCCCCTTTTTATTAAATTTTTTCCCAGATGGCGCCCAGTCGCCATCTTGAAAGTTTCATCTGTCAATTTCACTTCAAAATAAAGTATTCATGCCTTAGTTTCATTATCTCCAATTTCAATTCTTTGAGTTGACCGTTCAAAAAATAAAAGGAAAGGGGGCATTAAAGAAATGTACTATATAATGAATGTTTTTCTGAGAGTCAAATGGAGATTTCATTATTCTCTCTGTGAAAGCCATCCTTCACACGTTCAATTCTGAAGAGTATTTTTTGTTGTACTCTATGAGAGTTTCACTCCAATTATTCATAAGCTCAGACATCTTATTTATTTGACGGAGTGAATTTTCAGGTCATTTTCATATCTTGTGAAATCATAATATTGAAAAACATGGTTATTGGACAAATATGAAACTGAGCGGCAGATTTGTTATCCAACATCTTGAGGTCTTGCTTTATTACTTTCAATAATATACTCAAGTAATACCACAGGCGTATTTCAACTATTTTAATAAGAAACTTAATAAGTAACCAAAATAGCGACTGCAACCCGTATACTCTCCACACTCCAATCGAGTGACATATTGCTTCCGGCACAATATCCCGCCAATTTTCTGCCAATATAATGCCAGAAAATATTTTCCAACAAGCCAAGCTCGAGATAGCTTCGACAAGTCAACCCGTGTCAACATTGTAAGGGTAATTAGGAAGATTACCCTTTAGCACTTGTTTTCCATTCGAGTGCTTCTAGCCCCCGCGCTCACAGAGCGAAAATACTTGTTTTCCTGCATGTAAACGTCACGTTATCCAGAGAATCTCAAAGTGAAAACGTATGATAAGAGGGGTGACATCATCGTTGCCGTCTATAAGGTATTCACGTTGGAACAAAGTAATTAGTTTTTCAGGTAGATCTGTGAGGTTTTCTCTCCTATTTATGAGATAGTTGAAAGTTACCGTTGACATATTTTTCAAATTCATTGGTGAAATCTAAAGAAATGAACTTTAAATGTTCGAGCCCGTCTCGGATATTCCTACACAGTAGGTTGAATAGACTGACGCCTATCAGAAAACAACTACTTCACTAGCTAATAACACTAACTATCTTACACTGACGAGTGGCTAAGGAGCCCGAAATCGGTCTGCAAGTGTGCAAGTTCAAAAATTGATGGTTGACTCTTCCAATTGTATTGCCAATTGCATATGCAGGAAATTTTTTGTGTAGAATCCTGCACTGACGCCTGTCGGATATAATACAACGCCGTTCGTAGTATTAAGCCTACTTTGTAGGTATATCCGAGACGGGCTTGAATATTTGAAGTTCATTTCTTTAGATTTGTTTACTGCCTGTTTTCGAGCATAGCCCACTGACTAATAAGAAAGTTCATTGGTGAATACTCAGAAACAGTTCTTGAAATGTGAAGTTCAATCATGAACGAAAGGTGTGCGCTATAAAATAGCAGCGGATCGGAGCAAATATTGCAGTCGGAGGCAAGAAAAATGAGAAATCTTTTTTCTGTTCAAGCTTTCGAGACTTTCCACTAGTTCGGACTTCCATTGTCTATTATATAAAATGATTCGAAGTCCCTGAAACAAATAAAAAAGAAGAATTGAAAATGAATGGCTGAAAATAACAATTATATTAACCAAAATAAACCAAGTCACGTTAGTTCACGAACGTGGCTTGGAATCTCTCCACTTTTTATTTTTATTTTCTTTTTTCATTTCTTTATTTCAATTTATTCAATTGTTCTATTTTTACTTGTATTTTATTTCACTATTATTTCATTTCAGGTTTATTTTGGTTAATATAATTGTTATTTTCAGCCATTCATTTTCAATTCTTCTTTTTTATTTGTTTCAGGGATTTCAAATAATTTTATATAATAGACAATGGAAGTCCGAACTAGTGAAATTCATCATGAAACATTGTCAATCACCTTCAAACTAATGTAAATGTCATGGTCAACTGTAAATCATTAAAGTGTTTCTTCAGGTACAATTAAAGGAGGACTTTTAATATCTGAAAAATCAACAGAAGAAGTTAGGATGTTTCTCGCATTGCTTTCTAATTTATACTTATCACATCGAGAAATAATTTTACTTTCGACCATATTGTAGCGTTAAGGTTAACATACTATTATTTTCTTAAATTATTTGAATGAATTCGAATGAAGTCACACCTCATACAGGGCATCATTCGAACACTTTTGGGTATGGTTAGTTGTCAGCTCTGAATTTATGCAAAATTTTGAATTCATTACTTTTCATTTGTCCTGTGAAATAAGTACCTTTTTTGAATTTCCAGATAGTCATAAAAGGTTTTATTATTCGAAGTTCATCGTAGAAAACGCTCAGAGCAATGGAAATATGAAAAAATATGAGTAGGTGCCTAAAAATAAAAAAAAAAACTCTCTTAAAAACTCTATGGTGCATAGGGAGACGTGAAAGTTGCTATTGTGTTTTCACACAATTATAATCAAATATTACCCAAACACCCCGAAATATAAAATTTAATTTGATTTCTCAGTATGAAGTGAACGTCGACAATATAAAAAATACAACAAAAAATACTGGTCCGTATTGAAAAATTCAAAGATGGGGGTGGCCCAAATCAAATGACACCCTGTATAAAAAAAATCATGAACATATTGCGATAGCCCACATCAAGTGCCAATAGCAAAATATGAACAGATTTTCAATATGTCTGCGAATAAAGAAGATATAGGCAAAAATATAATTTGGGATTTTTTGGTTTTTCCTGTATATCTCCAGAACCCAAAGAGCTATATTCGATTTTTTTACATCATTGAATAGGTCTCTAAAATACGCAACTTTGCCACAATTTAACCGACACTCTATCTCTTATCATTTACGAGACCCCCATGTACAGAAACGAATTTGAATAGCCCTGCATATATGGTGCAATTGGCCAATACTTGATCCAAATCCATAACTAACATATTCAAAAAACACTTACTGTGAGATTTTCACTAAACAGCTTTACAAAAACGCAACACACGTGTCGCCATACAATGGCTATAAAGACACGCCCGAAGAAGCCATTGTATGGTGAAACAACTGTTGAGTTTTTGTTAAACTGTTTAGCGAAAATCTCACTATAAAGTGTTTTTTTGAATACATTACCCTTTATGTTTACGAAGTCTTCAATATAATCAAATCAATTGTCATTTCAGATTCAATTAAATCTATTAACAAATTTTCTTTGACTTCATTCCATTGCACGAGTTGACATCGTTTCGACGTCGCCCGTTTTCTTCCTGTAGAATAGATTGTTTTTTCAATTCGATTGGTTAAACCAAGCACGATTCTTTTCAAGAAGGTTTCAGTTCGAGATCTTTCCTGCGAAGGGAGATGTGCTAAAATGGTTGTGGAGGGACAGTTTTTGGATTTGAATTCTTTTTCCTGTTGAAGAAGAGTGGAAATAATATTCTGGCTATGTTGTAAATTAGCTCTAGAAATTTCAGTTTTTTTGCCTAATCAAACCACGAGGCGCCCGGTTTTTTAATAGATAAACTGTTCCCTAACCTCTTTAGAGGTAAGTCTTTGAGAAACTCCAGAAATTAGATAATTCTCTAGATAGCTCTTTTTGTGTTAGTTTTGTTTATAATAAAATTATATTATAATAACTTATAATATAATTTAAACTTATGTTATTTTGAACTGAAATACTTTATTCAAATTTCTCTATCAAAAAAACATGGTATAAAGTATTCAATATAATTATTTTAAAAAAATCATGATTATGATGAAATGCTGTGAGCTGATGGACAGTACTATGGGTAAGCATTTTTCATCCAATATGTGATCTAATCTTGCAAAATTGAGTTCTCAGTCTTCCTCAAAATATCTTTGACTTCCATATAATAGGAGCCTTTGTCTGCATTTTAATTGTTTACTATTTATGTTATTACTTAACGACTAAACTCCACAGAATATGTTCACATCAATTTGTCCCGATTAATTTCCCATCTTAATAAATGGTTGCTGCTTGTATTTCCAAAAAGTTGAGTGGCGCCCACTTCATTGTTGATTTGAATTTGATGAAAAAAATTTGACGAACCCATAGTGCTTTCCAGCTAAAAGTTGCTCTTCGCAAATAAATATGCAACAGATTATCGAATAGTCAATTAATTGCTACTACAACATGTAAAGTATACTTGCAAAAATATTAATATTGCACAAAGAAGAATAACTATTTATATATCAATTTATATCTTAAATGCACAAATAATTCAATATTCAAGAGACTTTTTCATATTCAAATATTTGTAGAGGGTATAAGTTTCTTATTTACAAGATATATGCACTGTAGCTTTATATTATCAAACTCAGTTTGATTTTTTTTTATCGTGTTTTATTATCCAAGAAATCCTCATTGACAAAGCTAGGGAAACTTTATTAAGTCAACAGTGTTGAAGTTTTCAAAAAATATTAAAGTTATGATATACAGTGAACGATCATTATAGGGTTAAAAAATGTACACATATGAATACACATAAATAAAATAATATATAAACCATTACAGATAATAAATAAATAAATAGATCATTACATATATAAGCTTCTGAAATACTTAGAGGTAATATACATCATTGTAATATTCCTTTAAGTCATAGTAGGCTTTTTGCAGAAGTACTCCTTTAACTAATTTTCTGTTTTTTTTTTATTTGTTTTTGCCCTTAAGCTGGGGCCGCACTGCAGGAAGGTTAGTAGGATGGTGGATGGTAGATAGCTGCCTGGCGAACATCCTACTATTTATAAACGTGAGTAACAGATCGACGGTAGCCGCAGTGGCCCCCCACTACCATCTAACCTCCAGAAACCATCCGAAGGTGCGCCAGGCGTCTATCCAACCTAATCAGTCGTGTTTGATATTTCAGCTGGGTAGCCTAGCTATGGAGGAAAACGTAATAAGTTCTGTGTACAAAAGAAGGGCAATTTGGGACCCAGCAGACCCATTAAGGAAAAATTTGTGTTTCTTCAAGAGTTTACTTCCATATATGCGGGAATTAAGCCCAGACTATAGTCTGAGTCCGTGGGAAAATTCAAGACGTTACCTTGAATGAATATGAAAAAATAAATTTGTCTGTGGGAACCCCTCAATTTGGCCACGAGTATGATAGTCGTACCCAGTACTCATCATTGTCAAATTCTATTGATGTTTCATGCTTTTCGAAGGAACAACAATCATTAGATTCGTATGGTGGAACATCTACAACTCAACAGCAAGATCCTTTTTTTCATAATATGTAACTCTTTTCTTTAACGTTTATATTCTAATGTTTAGTTTCAATGATTTTGTTTATTTATTAAAGAGAAACATGATTGTTACTTTTCGCTGTCAGTTAGATACTGGCTTCATTTCACTGCGTCCAGGATGCATTGCCCCTCCACCATCCACCTTTACCATCCACCCTCCAAGCGACCATCTAGCATCCTGCAGTGCGGCCCCAGGTTTATAGCACATTGGAAGGTGGTTGTATATTTTCTTACTCTCATATACCAAAAAAAATTGTAATTGCTGATTTTGGGATTGGCAAGGGTAAATTTTGACTTCCTCTCGTCTGTCATTATTTGCTGCTGAGTTGGGAGTATTTTTTGTGAATTAGGCAAACGGTTTCTTAAAGGAATAAACAAGCTACAGTAAGAATTTTCTGACTGATGAAAAATGGTTTGCAGTGGTTTTGTGATTTTGCCTTACATATGTATATGATAGCCCTTTTTTGTAGAACGAATACTGAATTTAGTAGTTGCTGACTACAAAAGCCACAACAGGCAATTCCATATCTCAAGTGCGACTCTATCAAGGAATGAAATGATTTATCAATGACCTCAACAAGAATATTTAAAACGTACTCTGGGAGATTTTCCAAAATTTTAACTGATATTTCATCATAAACAGATTACGTTTTTTTCTTTATTTCATTTATAGTTTGCTTCAGTTCGTATATGTCTGTATCAAATAGGTGAAAGTTATCTGGAATATTTGTAATTCTGATGTTATTTTTTATGCTATCGTACAAGTGCTATTGTACATATTCGCATTAGTAGGCAATATCATGTAGCCCAGTTATCTTTTGCTTTATTTTAAGCCTTGTATAGTTTCTCTTCAAAATATCGGTGTTTGGCAAGCTTTATTAGTTTTCTATGAATCGTTCTGTATGTTCTGTATGTATTGAAATACTCGTATGATATAAAAATTTCATCAGTTATGAATTTTTTAATAGTATGTAGTGATCTCAAGTTTATTGCCAATTTTTTTATACCTTGGGTTATCCAGAGCTCTTTTTCTTAATTTTGATCTTTTTTATTGGAAGACATTTTTCGAATATATCTCTCAGGTACTTTTGAAACATGTTGATTGAATCATCAAAGTTCAAAACTTTTGACCACGGTGTTATATTACATAGGTTTCTAAATGATTCATAGTTCGCTCTGCTATATATTCTTCCGTATCTATATTTACTTTCATTCACTGTTTGGAGTGACATTTCGAAGATAAAAGCTTCATGGTTTGAAAGGCCTGTGGAAACAGTCTTACAGCTAATATTCTGTCTTTCCAAATTTGAGCAGATATAGTCAATGATAGTGGCTAAATACATGGTTATTCTTGTATGTTCACTAACATGCATGGTCAAGTTTAGAGAGGTCAGTAAGTTATGTAGATCCTGCTTTACCATACAGTCTTCATCATCGTAATTTATATTAAAGTCAGCTGTGAGTACAATCTTTGAGGTAATTGGCAGGTTTCTTAAAAGAATTTCAAATTTATTTAAAAAGTTAACATCGGAATTAAGCGATTGGGTAATACAAATTATATGAATATTGTTCTTTTTTTCATGCACCAAAAATAATTCAAATTCATTTTTCACTGAAAGAAAGTCATACTTATCAATGTTCACTAATATAAGATCATTGGGTATTTTATCATTTGCTAGAATCATAGTTCCACCATGTGCCGAGTTACTTCTGCAATATTTGGCTACAGTGACATAATTTGGAAAATAACATGGTTCGTCCTCTCTTAACCAGTGTTCAGTGAGAAAAATGAAATCTGGCATATTCTGTGATTCAAGATAAATCAAGAGTTCATAAGTTTTGTTTCTTACTGATTGGATATTAAGTAATAATTAAGAGAGGGTAGTTTTGATATTGGCACATTGTGTTTTGGTTCTACTTTTCTTCCCAGTTGGTAAATTTAAGCATGCTCCAGTTTGCTCTGAATCATTCGCATAATTTTTTCTTATTGTCTCACCTTCTCACCTTTTTATATGTTTCCAAGAACTGAAGATGATTCTGTCTGAGAAGACCTGCCACTAAGCTAACAAGCCGTTCTTGTTCCAAAACGCCTTCATTTGACTCTAATGGACGATGAAGATCTGCAGCTGCATATCGTTCAAACTCTGTGCTAAGCATTTTATCTATTAGTTTTAGCATTTCCTTTAGTTGTGAGGGTAGATGCCTTAAGCTTGTTACCTTCAAAATAATAAATAGTTGCTAATAACCAGAAATGTATCTAAGTATATTATCTGAAATGTGTATGGCTTGATAACTGAAAAGATATAATTGTTTGTTGAATAATGGATAGGTGGGTTTTTGGATTTTTTGATTTGTTACTTTAAAATTGGTTTTAATAATAATGTTTACATGATAATGTTTACATTCAGAAATGCAAGTCAGGAATAACTTCAATATATGGAAACTATTCAAAAACCACTTTTGAAAATATAAAAACTCAAAAGGAAAAGTTAACACGATTTTGTAATGAAAATCCACTCAGTGAAGAAGCTGTGTTTTTTGTAAAAAATTAATAAAACGTATTTTTTATGACTATAATTGATTTAGACCATTACAAAATAACCATGCAACAAAATGAAATGCCCTGAATCATTATGAACAAAAAAATGCTCCAAAGTAAAATTTTTTAAGTTATGGAATAGAACGTTTTGTAATCGCTTGAACTTCATGTACGAGGGATACAAGTATAAGTTGAGGTAATTTATAGAAAAAGGAAAAGAGGATATAAGCTAAAAAACTCATTTTTAATCAAAATTTTAGTTTTTATGAGACATATGAACACCGTTTTCATGTTCATTTTAACTGGTTAATTGCTGTAAAACTCTGTAAATGCTGTCTAGCCTTCGAATTTTTCATCTTTTTTATGCGTTGAGGAAAATAATCATTATTTCTCTCTATTTTCATTTTTCAAATTACTGACATTTCACTTATTTATTTAACTTTCAAATTAACTCATCAAAATATTTCGGTCAGTTATTTTTGGTATTCCATTGATTTAATTTATTTTTGATTTTACGTCTTTCTCTTCAAACCTCTAACATTCCACAAAAAATCCCAAAGACTTATTAATGTGCCAAGCAAGTGAACACTTATTTTGTACAACCAAAATATTCAAAGTTAATAATAAAATTTAAGATATAGAAAAGCAAAATGATAATGAACAAGACATTTCTTTAGGTTTTTATAGTCAGGATTAATGAAATTCACCATGAAACATTGTCACCCACCTTAAAACCAAAGTATAAAATATAACATATCTCCGTTAAAGTTCAATTGAATGGAAAGGGGTATAATTTTTGGGAAAGGAAGGTTTTGGCTTTGTACTTCTTCATCTTTATAGACAAAAATGTGGGAATCTACCAAAGAAAGGAAGGAATTAATCAATTTCAAAAAATTAACTCTATACAAAGATTAATAGATCATGCAAAGAAGTTACTTTCAGACACAAACTGGAAAAAAACCCTCTCGAAACAGCTACTTTCATATAAACACTGAATTACACAAAAGAAAAATTCTTTTGAAACAAATACTTTTATATGAACAATGAATTATACACTCTATTCAGTTTATATTCCAAACATTCGTTATAGAATTGAATCAGATATCATTCACAGAATTGCTACACAATGTAAATAAGGGTAAACGAGAGGTAAAATTTCACTTACATGGAACACAGTCATCCTCAGTGGTGGACATCCAATGTTTCGGCATAAGACACTTGTCTTATTGCCTCTTCAGCACCAATCTGAATAACATTACAAGATGAAGCACTCAATTCATTCATAAAATTATGACTTTATGTCACGAATGAATTTAATCTACTCATGTCATCGATGACAGTACGCAATGACATTAATTCACTTATTTGATTAAATTAAATTGAATGATGAAAAAGTTTCAAGTAACAAAAGTAAGGAAAGAAATAGTGAGGATCATGAACTTTCTAAGAAGAAGACTGGGAAGCAAATGGTAGGAGGAGCACAGATGACATACATTTCTTTGGAGAAAATGAAAAAGAATTTTGTAATTCAAGAAAAATGAGAATTGGAACTATGTTTTTATACCACTTATATTTGTAACTAAGGTTACTGCAGTAACTAAGGCTACTGCAGTTTTGTCCTACAAGGACATTTTCAAATGCATACAATAAACATGTTTGTATTGTATTTGTTTCCTTGTAGAAAATAACTGCAGTAATGTTAGTTGCAAATACAAGTGGTATAAAAACAAAGGAAGTTTCAATCATCATTTTTCATGATGATCTCCTGCCAAATAGTAACGGCTACATCCATCAATTTTTTTTGTAATTCAGTCGACAGAGATGTTTCTGTAGGAGACTATAATCTGGCAAAATTTGTTGGAGACAAAAATAATTCAACAATTTTCAAATACGTTTCTGCTGTACGCAAAGTTTATAATAGCCGGGAAATAAAGATTATATTGGTATGAAATCCACAGATAAGGATAAACAAATTTTTATATTTAGTAAAAAGGATGTGTCTTTTATCAGCAAGTCCTTGATTTTGCGTATATTACCTGCCCCAGTAGTACAGGAAGTACAGGAGAAAGGATAATATATGAGTTTCCCTTACTGGTAGATATATTTGAGGCATAGACATAAAGCATTTTTTTATGCAGATTGTTTTATTTCGATAATGAGGATTTTATAATTTACATTTTATATCTTTCATAACTGGACAATGGTGACATATCGTTTTCAATATGTCAATAACTGGGTTGTCAATAACTAGTTTTCATTCTGAATGACATTTCATTAATAGGTAAATTAATATTATTTGTCTCATATGAGTCTTTTTTTCTCTCAACAAGAAATTAAACATTTTTTCAAAAAGATTTGAACACAGAAATATTCCCAGTTTACTCCAAAACAATATTGAAAAATTGAAAGTCAATATCTCATTCTTTATAGCTTAATCAACCAATAATCAAAAAAAATTTTTATTGTTTTTTGTTTCAACAATGTTTTTGGTTTTGGTTTGGTTTTTGGTATCAGTAATTTTCTAAATGATAATTTGAAAAACACTATTAATTTTTCCTAAAAATTTATTATTGTTCCTCCAGAAATTTTTCTATAAACAAATTACACACTGCTAAGAGTTAATAATGACATAAAACAATCATAGTTTTGAAATTTCCATTTTGTTTTTAATGAGTGAGGAAGTATGTTTACTGTTTTATAATCTACATTTGAACTTTTCAAATCTCATTGATTTCATGCTCAAGTAAATTACAATCAATTGATGGATGTAGCCGTTACTAAGTGGTAGAAAATCATCATGAAAAATGAGAATTGAAACTTTCTATGTTTTTTATGATTGTTATAAACAACTTTTATAAAAGTGATGAAAAACATAGAAGTTTCAGTTCTCATTTTTCATTATTTACAATCGTAATATGTGAAAAACATTATTACACACAAATTAATGTTTGTTTTACCTTACCCCAGCTAATTCCTTGGAAAGTACTTCCTGTGTACCAGATATCAGTTCCAAAGCTCCTACATAATCTGATGAACTCAGTAATAGCTGCAACGTAGGCTGAGTTTGTAGAACTGTTGACATCAACTTCAGTTTATCTAGCAATATTATGTAGTTTGCTTTAGATCTTGCTGAACCAATCAATCTCAAGGAATCTCTTGCAAGGGTCTTGTCAACTTTTTGTACTTTAGAACGGAGTAGGCGAACCTCATTAGTAGCAGTACCCATCTGTTCCATTATTGTGTCGTGAGATGTCATTGCATGAAAAAAAGCATCAGACTTTTGTGAAACCTGTTGAGCAATTTGTTCCTCGACAATATCTAAGTAGTGACTAAGTTCATCTTGGAGTTCATGTTCAGTTTTTCTAGTATGAAATACTTCATCAAATATCTTTGGCTCACTCAGTTTAAATTTTTGACTCAAATATATATCAGGAATGCTGCTGGTATTGAAGTCAGAATGTTTTAGTTTCACTTTTGAATTGGTATTCTCCAATTTTGACTGACAATGTTTTTTATATCTCTTCCCATATTTTCGCATGTAGACATCAAAGTGGGCCCAGGTTATCTCTGGGAGAAAGGGACTTTTCTCTATGACTGTTTTTTCCACAAAAGTATCTCCCCATGTTTTCGTGAAGAAATTGGACTGTTTTCCACGATTGGGGTCCGTTAAAACAGCAGGTAAGTGTTGAGAAGCTGTGTACAAAGACCACTGCTCCTCTTCACCATTCATTATGGGGAAGTAACATACATATACTACCTTATTTTGAAAACTTTAACTAGCGGAGACATCTTTAGATATATAAGAAAATAAAATAAGTTATGTACCACATTTTTATTATGTACACGTTTAAATACATCTAAATATAATCTAAATTGAACAGGGAATATTCTTAAAAGCGTTTTCCATTAGTAAAACCCGTGCCAATTAGTGCATATTTTATGTTCCAAGAGTAAAACGAGTGCAGTTCCATTGGAAAACCAAGACAATGAAAACTGCACTCAGTGAATATTTTTCGGCACTATCTCTCAAATCCTGCGGTTTCAGTGCTTGGCGATGGCACTTAAAGAGAAAATACAAGTGCTGATTCATTTATTTTTATTATCTTCATCGAGTAGTGATAGATAAATTAAAATAGTAGTTGAAATACCCGTGGCAAGAAATGAAAACTTTCAACACATGATAAGTTTCGGTAATGTTAAGTAAATTGGATAAAAGTGAATGATAGATGAAGTATTGACAACATTTTAAAAAAAGAAGTGAACCAGCTCGATTGATTGATACGTTTAGGTACAGCATGGAGACAGAATGATTTCTATGAACTTGAGTTTCGATTAGATATTTGATAAGACTTTGGTGAAATTTAAAAATATTTGATGAGTAATTCCGGTCACATATATTTTGGTTCACAAATTCTTTTTCATTTTAAGTTAATACTAAAGTTATTTTCAACGATATAACTACGTAAAAAGTCGCTTGGATTATTTTTAGGATAAAACTACAAGTGATAGTTTCATTATTTGTTGTGCTTTCTGATTTTATGTTGAATTTATAAGAATTTGTTCCCAGAATGAATATTTTGGATATATTATGACAATGTTTTCTGTCAATATTCAAAATTATAAGAAAATATTAATAGTATTCTAAATTTTAGAAGCCAGTAGATAAGATCTTGATCTTTCTGTTATAGTACTAGTGTTATTGAATGATATATGCTGAAATTTATGTTACATCAGGACTGAAGACTGACGGAACTTATATAGTGTCAGTGCAAAATAAGGATAACACTAGTTTTTCCAATGGAAAACGCTATAATAGTATTCATGACTTTTGCTTACACGTAAGTGCATTTGCTCACAAATATCTTTTGTCGTTTGTCACTCGGAGTTCCTTTTCGTTATGTGTCCACGAACAAAAAACAATTCTGTGGTACATGGTTACATTTCGATATTACATTTTTTATACTGAAAGTTAATATTCAGTGAAGTGTCTTTGTTTTGCGTGCAAGTAATTACACGAAATGTATGTAATTTTGAAAATAAGTGTCGTTTTCATGCGATGGAAATTTGAATGTAATCACGTGTGATTCATCAAAAACTGAAATGAATTTATCGTAAAATTTATCATTTGTAACTGTAACGAATCCGAAGATTTGTGTTGACCTGATGTTAACGGATAACAGATGCTCAGCACAGAATAAAATCAAAGTCCAAGGCAAAACCAAGAACACTCAACTACTAACTCTAAATAATTTGGTGTGTTCTGAATTCAGACTGTTTTTTTGTTCTTCCGTTCTCGGCTCGTGTGATACGGTCAAGATGCATAGAAACCTCAGAGTACTAATGAGAGTTGCCATGCCTGTACGATGCCCATACCAATAGAATACATGTGTTTTGAAACGGGTATCGTACTATCCTTTTCTGTACAACTTTATTATAGAGCCATACATAAATAAAAAGCTAGTAGGTGGTAGAAAAATTGTTTCATAATCATTAATAATAAATCAGATTTCCTGTAGGAACTATTTGAACAAAATACATTTTCATCTAAAATGATTTATTTTATAAATATATAATATTCCTCCGGTTATCAACTAAACCAATCGCCACTGTTTTATGGTCCAACTTACTTTCCATAAACAAAGTTATTTTGCCTTCAATGAAAGGATGGAAAAGGCCCCTCTATTGTCTTTTTTTAATCTGAGATAGAAACCCCTGGTGTTTCTGCCGCTTCGCTTTTCTTTTGTCAAAAGCTCTCGATGCGAGAAATGAGATTGACTCAACTTATACATATGTTGATATTGATAGATAGAACAAGAATTGTTTCCAAATGTAAACATTGGTGTGTGTGCTCAGCGCCTCTGTGAATGGAATGCCAAAGTATGATTCCTTTATTTTATGAAGAATCAAGAGTGTTTTAGTTAGATCAAGTGTTTTCGCCAAAATGTTTTACATAGTATCACAGCATAGGATGTATATTGGATGCGGTGATTTTCTTTTATGATCGATATTTAAAATCGATGAAAATAAACTTTCGATAATTTTTTTATTTTTGCTCTGAACATAGAGTTATTTCTGGCTCAGACTATCAGTTCTATCAATTCGTAAGTTTTATATGCATCCAGG
>WOGO01002749.1:0-15337 GCA_015342085.1 Leptinotarsa defecta | reverse complement strand
ATAAACAACAGAGGACCCAATACAGAGCCCTGGGGAACTCCATGCCTGACTATTTCGTACGTTGAATTTACGTCATTTATAAATACTCTTTGCTTTCTGTTATTTAAATATGATTTCAGTAGTTTTAGAGGTACACCCCTCATTCCATAAAATTCTAACTTCTCTAGCAAGAGATCATGAGATACACAGTCAAACGCTATAGTAGCAACCAGTGATCTAATTGCTTGAGTGGTTGAACAACCTGACCGAGAATCAAATTGCCCCTTGTTAAGTAGTTCGTGTCTCACAAAGAATTTAGGTAATCGTTCCTTCAAAATCATTTCAAAAATTTTCCCACAGATGGGAATTATTGATATCGCTCGATAATTGTCAGCCAAGTTTTTATCACCTTTTTTGTATACCACTACCGCTACTAATGACTTCAGGCGTGTCTTTACTCTAGACACGTCCGATGAAGCCCTTATACAAATGTTAAGTGAAAATCTCACAATTGTGTTTTTTGAATACATTAGTTATGCATTTTTATCAAGTACTAAATAAGTGTCAGTACAATAGAAATGAATCAATATGAGAACAATATTCAAATGTTTGGCTGGGATTATCAATTTCCAAAAATTATTTCCTGACCTAACCTAACCTAACCTTACCTAAGCTAACCTAACCTTATCTACTCTACTCTACTCTAACCTCACATAACCTAACCTAACCTAATACAACATAACCTAACCTAACCTAATCGACAAAGTAGCTAGATTTTGAGATTTTTTTGACGAACAATTTTTTTATCTTACTCGTGAAATAGTTTTTTTCGATAAAAAGTATCGTATGTTACTTCTAATACCTCCAAAAATATGTGTACAAAATTTCATGTTGATCGGTTGAGTAGTTTTTGCGTGAAACCGTAACAAACAAACTCACATTCGCATTTATAATATTAGTAGGGATGTGCTATTAATCAACTACGAGATTGTGAGGGAGCTTCGCTGGTGCTTACGAAGGCATTGGATAACTCAATATTGCTCTCATACAATGAACATTTTTTTACAGGATGAACATCATTAGCCAGAAAAAAACTAATGTCAGAGATCAAACGTGAGTTTTCTGATTGAATAGGTTGAAAAAGTCTTCAAAAATCAAAAAGAACTAGTTATTGGGCAAGTATAAAAGAACTTTTTCGGATCAACAAACCAGTACGTGAAGCCAGCAGGAATTTAGCATCGAAGCATCCCAAAATCTTGAAAAATCATCTTATTGAAGAGTTCGTATTCAATTGATAATTCAGAAAATCCAGTCAGCTGAGGTGAAACCAAAAGTAGCTATTTCGACGCGAACACAGATTTGGTGAGATTAGTTGCAGTTTTGGAGTAGAGGTTAGTTCACTGATAGTTTTTCTAGTTTTTGCTACGGAGAAGTCGAGTAGAAACAGTAGGGAAACCGTTCCAACTGAAAATATTTTTTTTTGACAACAACAGTGTGTTTCTACTTCTTCAATCTACACTCAGTCCATCACGTTCATATTACGCAGAGCGGTATTCGAGTAATTGGAACAATTTTTTTCGACGATTACTAACACAATAATGAAAAATAAGGAATGAAAATTTCTGGTTTCTACCAGTTTCGTCCTGCATGGATATTTTGAAACTGATACAATAAATACCTTGCAGTAAGGATAGTTACATATAAAAGTGGTAACATTTATTAAGACAATACTTTTATTTTGCAATTGATTTCTATTCATGGTTGTAGACTCGATTTTCTTTTGGGTATTCTGAATACATTGAGTATTGTCTTGAAGGAAATGCTATATCAAAATATTTAAATTGTCAATATCAACAAGGGTCTTTGTGCAATACATTATTGATATTGTCATCATAAGAATATTGTGTTTGATGAATTCGTTTCAATTATATTCATCATTTTCCCGTCATGAGTAGTAATTATCGAAAAGTTTTAGTACCGATTCAAACACCCATTTCATATCTTCTCTGGAATAATAACAGCGAAAGTAATAACTTCAAGATTGATTGTCTTTTCGTATAGTCGGTAATATATTACGGTACTGATATAATTGTACATAGTGGTAATGTCGTCCTTTTAATTATATCGTCCATGGTATAATTTTCTACTCCATAATTCATGTTCACAACTCGATATCCTTCGGAACTGACAAGTTCAAGTTGAGCAGTGAATATATACGGCAAACGATTTGATTTTAGTGGAAATTTGAAAGTTCTGTTATTCATTCCACAGTCTATTGAAAGGAAATTCATTGTAGGGCTGCTTACATAATGCACTATGGAAATTGAAAAGACAACAAACTCCTCTGAGTTGAGCACACAGAATGCTCTCGAAAAGTTTTTATTAGAGTAGAAAACAAGAACTAGGACAACAAAACATAATCGTGCACATGACTAACAAACAAAAATAACTGAATGAAATGTTTTGCTGTGAAGGAGGTGAAATGGTTACACTAAGAATACAAAAGTTTCAACTGAACTTCAATAGACGAAAAACATTTTCACAATGAAATCGGGGTATTCAGAAAAAAAATTGATATGCAGCAAATGAATAATCCAGAATTATGAAAGAGAAGAGGAGATGTCTAGGCCTCTTTTAGCTAAAATATATTTTTACACATTTCAAACTCATTGGAAAACATTTCATTCTTGTTATCATGAGTCCAATACATTGCACTGCTGACGACAACACGCTTGTCTCTATTGGATTGGAGATTTGCCTCTATTTTATAGATACTTTCACGGGAGGTGTTCAAGTGACTTGGCACATTTGATCCCACCAACAGATTTTCAAAGCACGATTCAAATAACTACTTCTAGAGACAGCAATTTTGTTCTGGTGTGTCTTTATAAACAATTCACTTTCATTGCTCATTAGAAGTTGTTAATTTTTATACTTATTGATTTTCATACTTTCCGGAGAGAGTTTCGAATTCATGATTCAACTCATGGCCTTTTCTAAGAACGTAGTAGTTTATGCTGAACTATTCGTGTTCTTTCATATGTGCTTCAAATGCTCTTCAAGTTTGACCCATGTTGAATATCGGACATGAACCACAAGACAATTCATACACCTCTAATCTATCTGTCACCAATATATTTTCTTGTTATTTTCAATGTTCACACTCAAGTTATTGCTGGTTTGCACAACACATAATGCTGAATTGACCAATATATTATTGAGTATCACATGTGAATTGCTAACGCTAACTATTCGAATTTTCAAAGAGAAATTGTCTGCTCGAGTCAAACTCTTTGTAACCATCTTTGAGACTTCTTTACAATCGTAATCTTTCTGATGAGTTCCTCCACAAGAAAGGGATGATGAAATCTAGTGTCATCTGATATATCATCGAAATGTCAAATAAGTTGACTTTCTTTACATTCAACACAAGTGTAAATCAGTTCGAAATATCGTTACGTATAGTTAAGTTGAAAAGTATGTACCTTTTCTGGCATCTCCATGGAATATCACATGTCCGTCGTAATGTATATCAGTGATGTGCCAAAAATATCCTGAAAAAAAAGAAAATATGAGTTAGTGTCAAATTTCCAAAACATAATGAATCAAAGGGTTCCTTCCCTTATCTGGATGTGAAACATTAGATTTCGTACTTGATTACTCAGAATGAAATTATGTTTTATAGGTAGAATTGAAATCTCTTGTGTAAAATATACACTGACTCTGTATGGTAACTTGAATTGCGTTTCGCTATCTAAGTAAGCATCATCAAGCAGCTTCATCGGACCAGAAACTATCATTGGCATCACTTTAGGCTTGGTATTGAAATCATGTAACATAATCGAAAAAAATACTTTGTTGGCTGCTGATCATATATTCATAAACGAATTTTGCTGAAAACAAAGAACTGTTGCTGAAGCATGCTTAGAGATTGGGTTTTTTTACATTCTACAACAGTGTTTACTAGAACAAAGGCATCAATACAACTAACGTTCATCTTTTGTTTGTTTACTTTTAATCTGTCAGTCTAGCAAATATTCAATTACCTATCCTCTTGGCGTTCGTTTCTTATGAACTTAATAGCGCAGGAATGCCAGATTGAAAATGACTTCAGATATCTGAATTTGAGATTCGAAAATGAATAATGTCGAATCATGTTCCTGAAAACTGCCTGGAAGCACTCTCTATATTATTCCAGGATCAACAACTTTGTGGCATCAAGAATCCCCATAGTAGGTTCACACACAATTAAGCGGTTGTTATGCCTGAAATTGCTGTTCTAATTTAGGCACGTTCGAGATGATTCCTGCTCCATGGAACTCGGTTCGTTTCCACTCACTAGATTATTCTACATGAGATTAGATTAGGGAGTAAATTATTGTAATTAGTGCATTAGTTCCTTACCAGATCGATATTTAGGTCAGGTGGATTTTCCCTATGATTTCAGTTCAATATTCTATATAGCATCTAGAAAAAGTTCATTGAGTAAGATCCGTTCCTGAATATAATAATAGCAGATAACTATTCTGGAAAGCTATTTTCCGGATTTTCGACCGTGATCTGCAGATTTTTATGCCTGACGTTTCGTCTGCTACTGCGGTAAATGTTTTGGAAGGCGATATATGGTAACGGTTGTAGTGCCCAAATTGGTGTTGGTATTTGACTCTAGTTTTGGATTATTATAAGTAGTCTTGGCTTGGTTTTCCCTAGTAGGATTACCTGACCTTGTTTATATATCTTTAGGGACAGATAGCCAGATTATATCGATGTTCATTGCCTCTTTTTTTCAATTGAAATTATTCCTATGTTTCTGAATTTATATTGCCTCTCTATATACTTTCAGATAGTTTGAATGAAGATATTAAATGAGATAATGTGAGTGCCTTTTTGTTCAGTTACAGCTGATTTATAGGTTTCTGTACTTCTACCTATACTTCTTTTCGTGGTTTCAAAGTCGACCGGCCCGCAGCTACAAAAAATCCGGTATACCCCGGGTGTTGCTGAAGGTTCCCTGGGGTCATTAGTTAACCTTAGACGTCGTCTGATAGTTTTTGTTGGCCTGAATATTGGTTTCACGTCGTGTTTCTCTAAGATACTCAAAATTCGATCTGTAACATTCTTGACATATTGAAGAAGAGCTTTCTTCTTTGCTAGTCAAGCTGGGAATACTTTAGCGATGTACCTTTTCTCTTTGAAGACTTTTTCAGGTGACTGAGTTCCTCAGGAAGACTATCATGCTCACAGATATGTCGTGAACCAACATTTCAATCACCCCTCTATGTCATTGTAGCTGGTGATTGGAGTCTTTGTTAAGTACCTGTCTGTGTGTGATAGTTTCCTGTACACTTTGTGATCCAATGTACCATCTTCACGTCTGTTAACCAGAACATCCAAGAAGGCTAGAGACCCTTGGGTTTCTCTTTCCATTGTGAATTGGGCTGATGAGTCGAGAGAGTTCACATGTGATACAAAAACGTTTAGTGTCTTTTTACTAGAATTACATACCACAAACGTGTCATCAACATGAAGCAGCCAACGATATGGTTTCACAGCCGATTGCTCTAAGGCCCGTTATTCTGTCCTCAGAGCCGAAAAATGTTTGCCACCGCCAAAATCAGAGGACTGCACATTCTTTTATCGACTGAATATTTCCCATTATAAATGTATTTCGATTTCCACCATACAAACATATTTTATGGCACACTGAGCTAATAATATAATGATTATCTTCTCATAATCACCTCATACACAATTATCAGCCACATTTACTGGCGGGAGTTTACAAACACTGTATTTGACGTATTGTTTCAATTGCCGCGAATTTACATACCGTGAAATCGTATGTTATCACGTGACCTCTTGTGGAAATATATGCGAAAATGAAGGAAATCCGATAACGGGTAGGTATTTCGAGTTGTTGTTAATTTGTTGCGTAGGTTGCGGAAATCGCCATGAAATACATGATTTACTATTCGTCCTAGAAGAAGGTTTTCATTTCTACTTGAAACGTGTGCTAGAAGTTTTACCTTCTAGAAATTTCTAGCAGAGTCCAGCACATTCCAAAGTAATTGTGAGCATTTTTGCCGAAATTACTTTCAAAAACTCAACATATTAACAGTTCCTTCTATTTATATTGTTATGTTGTTATTTATGAGTTATGAATAATATTCATAACTCTATCGAAAACACATTTTCCTCACCAGAACGAAAGAGAATAGAAAATGTTTTCAATGATTGATCCAACGAGATTACGACAACAGATGGTGCTACTGGTATTAAATACATATGATCTTCAAAAAATACGTGTACAAATTTCACAGTTGTCGGACAATCAATTTGAAGGATAGAATATTTTGAGTGAACCAAATTTTGTTATTTTGAAGAAAATGGATAAAAGGTAGTTTGGTAGAATTTTCAAGTTCAAATGGAAATTGAAACCAAAACCTGTCGAAACGAATGAAAATCTCAATAGATATCAGACCAAAGTTATTTTCTTTGTCCTATATCCACTAGTTTATGTAGTTGTTGAAGCTACTAATGCATTCAACCTTCCCGACATTGAGTGATTGCTTTGCACTTGGGTATACAACTCAATGTCATCTACCAAGTGTGTTTCAGAAGCCCATTGTGGGAAAACTCAAACTAGAACACAGTAAATAAATTAAGGTAGCCTGTTGTTCCGTCCATGTTAAATCGGGGTAATTAGGCGAAGGGAATTTGATAGCGAATAGCTGACTCAATGACACAATGCCTGGAAACAATAATATACAAGATCGTTAGAGCTTGACATTATCAGTAATTGACCTATATAGCTGAAATTCCAAATACGCCTTTTCCAAATATATAATGAATGAATTTTATTGTTCGATTAGACAGAAGCTCAGAGTCAAAATATTGTGGTACCATATGACCCACTGATTAATTTGGAAATTGTTGCAATCAATGAATCTCTACAATTGTATGATACGAAGATCGAGAAGGACGATTAAAGTTTATTCTTCCTCTTGAAGATATTCACTTGTTGATCAAAACACGTGTCGAGGTGTTAAAATAACGGTTTGGTTGGGATAAGACTCTAGTAATATTTTTTAGCCGATGGTATGCATACTAGAGATAATATAATTCATCGGTTGGATAATAAAACGAGAATATTATTGTAAATAGGTCAACTTTTGTAGATTGGTCCCTGAATTTAAAACTTATGATTCTCGTTACGTTTTCTTTACCTTCCATTATTGTTGGAATAGCTTCAAAACTGTGTTCGACCGACTCTCTCTTTCCCATAACTTTCATCAATATAGAATTCGCAAATTAATTTATTCCTTCCTTCTTTCTTTTTACCCACTGTCGTCTCTTCTGTTTAAAAGCTTGTAAGGCATTCGAGGAGGTAATAATAATTTACCGATTCCGAATTAAAGCAGCAGCTGCCAACATTTCCGCATCCCTAGAAGGCCATTTCCATTCATCAAGTCGTCAACCGAAAACGAAAGATCTGCGTCGAAGGAAACAAAGAAATGGCTCTTATCCCGTGGGATTTTCATATCGGGCGTAAGATTGATGCAAACCAACTTCACTCCGCTCGATTCATCAAGCTTTCGTATTCATTCCACGGTAACGACGTCGAGCGATTGTTCCCCAACTTTGCATATCATTGCAATATATTGTTCCTTGTGGAAAACCACATGTCAAAGTGCTGTATTGTTCTCAAGACGGTTTCGGTTACGTGGATAGATGATCGAAGTTACGGCATGGGTATTAATAATCCCTACCAAATGGTAATGGCTGTTGTTTCAGAGGATTCTGTTGAAGAAAAGTTGAAGATAGAGGATCTCAAACAATCTTAGAAAATATCAATATATACCATCTGCAGAATATTAAAAATAATTTTAATGTACTGCAGTTGAAACACCCTGAGTTATGGCAAGTACAGATTGCGCGGGAATTTGTACTTTAGGCTACCAACTACATTTTTTCCCAGCTCTATCATTGTGAAATCTCGGTCGAAATTGTTGTACTGGAAACCAGAACCGAGTTCCATTCAACAATTCCTGATGACGGGGATCAATTCATATCAATAATAAATATACATTATGATTTTCTACCACGTAGTAATGGCTACATCCATTCATATATATACTTTTATGTTGGTTTGAAAGCATAATCCAAGCAGTATATGTTACTAATATAAAAGGAAACGAACGAACGAAATATTTCGAATAACTATAGACCAGTCGCTTTGCTACTAATGATATCAAAAATCAAGGAGAAAGCCTCAAACCACAGCAGCCTCAAATAGCTGGAAAGCTTTCGGAAACAAAGGCCAACAGGCGAATTTCTATCGTATGTCACCCATATTTGGAAAGACAAAATCGAGAGCTGTTGCACTTGATATATCTGCGGCCTTTGATCGTGTGTGGCGTAAGCATTTGCTGGCCAAACTTTGATGCTATGGCTTTTTGGAAGCTCTTCGGCTTCCTGAAAAAACTTTCCCTGCAAGTCACCGTCGATGTATATCTCTCGCATACGTTCCCCAGGGAATCATATTGCCTCCAAAACTCTCTTTTTGTTGTATATCAACCACTTAAAAATCAAGAATCAAATATATTGATTTGATGTCGACAGCATATTTGTCTCGTCATTTCGTTTGGATTCTAGGACATCGGCTGCTGTTGCACATCTTCACCAGCAGCAGGAGGTTGCATATCTTAATGAGGGTCTAGAGGTAATTTGGAAATGGGGTGGAAGTATCCAGGTTCACTTCAATGCCACAAAAACCCAGGCATCAATTTTCTCCAAGAAGATGAATATCTGCGAACCAGATATAATAATTCCGCTTTCTGCTTCGATAAGTTTGTTGGGGTTAAATTGAACACCAATATTTGTTGGCACAATCATGTCGCTGGAATTGCAAAAGCTACTTCGCAAAAGCTTGGAACATTATTTTGAACTAGAAAACTGTACACACCTCAGCAAATTTTGATGCTTCATAAAGCTTAGATCAGACCTTCTTTGAAGTATTGTTCTCATGTAAAAAGCTCCGCTCCTAAGCATACCATGAAGCTGCTGGGTTCCATTCAGAAAAGAGCCATTCACTTGATTGGAGATATTAACATCACTTGCAATCTTGATATTCTTGAAAATCGAAGAAAGGTTGAAGATGTGTCTCTTTCACGAGAGATATTCAAGTGACTTGGCACATTTAATTCCATCAACGGCAGTTCATATCAGAAATACGCGACTGTGGCTGCTCATCGTTTTGGTGTTCAACTCAGTACACCTCTAACTGCACTGTTTAGGAACTCTTTTATCTGCTGAACTTCGTTCATGTGGAATAAACTCACTGAGGTCTTTCCAAATCGATTTGATCTCAGCGATTCAAATCCAATGTAAATCGCTACTTTTGCACAGGCACCGCTCTTGGAGGTCCTCAGGGATTTTTCTGTAGTGCTTGTATTTTATCCTCTAGGAAAATAAATGCTATCAACACTTGATAGTAGACTGATTCCTCTGTATTTACATCTACAAATGCATTCTATTTGCAAAAAGTAATTATCATAACTTTTCTCCCAACTCTGATTACCAAGACTACCCATCAAAAGAAAACTCAAAAATTTCCTGTGTACTGAATATCACTAGGACATATCATAAGTCATGAATGAAACGATAACGTGAGTTATGACACTCGGATGCCCTGGTTATTATTATAACCTTCAAAACTTCCAATATGGTCATTTCATCTGACTTTATATATACATTTTGTCTGTGACTGTTCCAAAATCATGTAAATATGATCTGACTGGAATAAAAATTATTATTATGATTATTTTTCACGGGTCATCTTTTTTATAGACTGGGATTAAAAGCCCTAACTTGGGTTTGTCTGGAAAAACACCTCGTACAGCTGACATCTTTAATGAGATTCTCAGATATCCCATTGTGTCCACAAGATACGAATTTTTCAGGCTACGAATCAGTTCTGATACCCCAAATTCAGAAATAAGGAAGAAATAACGATCTTGAACAAATTTTTCATCATTTTTGCGCAAATCCAAGTCGGGATTCATTGTCTACTTGAGTTACACCCAATATTTCTTGGATAAAGAATCAAGGCTTGTGATCTATGGACAGCGGTTTCGAGTAAAATTCAATTGAAATTCAGTCCAGCTTTCATTTCACAATTTTTCATTCATGTAAAAAATGTGTTTGGCCTTGGGAAGTGTACTCGGAGAATGTACTTTTCTCCTCACATGACAAAAAGTACCAATACATGCTTGGTTTAACAATTTCTCAAATACGTTATGTATTTTTATCAAGTATTGGCCAATTCCATCACATATAATAAGTATTATTATTTCTTCAGTTCCTTTGTGATCACAATCTGTACGAACACAAAAAACGACTCTCTCACTCCGAATAGCTTAGAGCGTGATTGAACAATCAAATGAAATAATTCTGTTTGTCTTCCCGAGTGGAACTCTGATTATTTCTCCAGTTCTTGTTTGTACCTAATCGATCTCATTTGTCACATTCATATCCGAAGCTTTATCACGAGGGTCCTTTGAGAACGAAATCTGGGAACTGCAATTAGCTAAACTTCATTTTGTCTGCAAGATAAATGACGTCGAGTTTAAACACGGGTTAACAGAGTATGGCTAAAACTTCGGTATGAATCGAGTTAAGTGACGACCAGAATTGCAGAATGGAATGATGGTGATGTATTATATACGAATTAATCGTTTTTGTCGATAGAACTTGAAGTTAGCTGGCTACTCAAGTCGTCTTTCTGACAGTCATTAGTGAGTGTTGGACTAGAAGTGATATTGCAGTTCTCTATGGAAATTTAAACCGACTCGCCCTAACGACCACATTTCTGGGTGGTTAGCTCGCTCTTGACTACATCGTACTGTGGTGAATGAAAACAAGCGAAAACACATTAAGAAGGTTTGAGAGTCGATTGTTCGAGCAACATAATAGATTTTCCACATAGAAACGATCGAAGTCGAATTAAATTTGGTAGCACAGGATTTCCATTGAAGATAAAGACTTGGGTAACTATTCAGCTTCGCGTACATATTGATTTTAGTTTTTGTTTATATATAAACATTTGTTAACCTTCAGAAATGGCTAAGGGGTGGTGAATTCTGTGATCTCGGGGGCCATCCAACTGCTCCCCTTCTGCCAATCTGTCTATCTGGAAATCTCTCGTTTAACCACTGTCGGACGGAAAGAAAATAATGGGGTGGATCCCCGTCCTGCTGAAAATGTAATAGATCCTCCTGCAAAGGTTCATTTGAGTTTCTAGCTCGTGAGTTATAAGAGGATCGATAGTTTCTTAAAGAATTTCAAAGTACAGATTGCCAGTCAAGTTTTCTTTCAGAAATAATAGACCAATAACGGCATCTTCAAGAATACCAGCCCAAATATCAACTTTCTGTGTATGTCCTTCCCGAAATATATGCGGATTTTTGTCACTCCAATAGCGACAATTTTGTCATTAACATTGCCATTCAGAAAAAATGAAGACTGATTGCTGAAACAGATGTTGAACAGAAGATTAGGGATGGTATTGACTCGATAAGATATGCTTCCACTCTATTCTTCTATCATCCTCGTGGAGCTCCTGAAGAATCTGCATTTGCATTTTCAATGCTGCTCTTATAATCTAGCGTGACATTCCCGTCTGATCTGATTGAAAAAAGCTCGTAGACTCTGCAGCAAATATTTTCAATTGGAGCTTTAAAAAAATGCCTAATGTTACTGATAATAAAGAGTTGGAACGAACCACCTTATCAGTTAGGCGTACTAATAATTACTTCTGTTAGTTTAGAACGCCATTTTTCGGAAAATGATAATCAAAAAATAATAAGTCAGGGTATCATTGGAAGCAAGTTTGAACGCCAATCAAAATTGATGTGCCACTTGAACCCCCTTCTTATTCAAAATTCTCAGGATAACATCTACCCCTCCTAGGGGTTTGAACCATGAGAACTACAAATAGTCCTTGACTCTGCCCCCTTGACAATAATGCCCTCTTCTTTCGATTTGTTTTCTGAAAAGAAGATATTAAGGGTATAAAGTTTTAAAATTGACACCTTGTATGTTCCCACCAAGCTCTACAATTTTTCGTAAACCCACACAGAACTAGTTCATTTGTACAACAACCCCTCACGAAACTTTCGGTTCTGCCTCTGATTTCAGCGCACTTAGCACACGAACATTGTGATGTTCGGAAACTAGAACCGATAAATTCCTGCATAGACAGTCTAATGCATTATTCCAAACCTGATTTTAGGATAGGAAAAGGAGTTCAACCTGAATAATGTACAACTACCGTTTACTCCCTAGCCTAGTTTTCATTTCGCGATGTTTCCGTTTCACTACCTCATTATTTATAGCTTGAATAGAATTATTGAATAGAAACACAACTCCGAGTCGAGACGAAGGCCAGGAAAGTACATCTCGATGTGCGGTGCAGGTAAATGTCGAGAAATAAATGAAAGAAATCGTTTTTCAATGTACAAGGCCTCGTCGGTACTGTCGTGAAAATTGCTCCTGTCATATTGGTCAAAATTGGGTAAATATCTAGGAATTTGAGATATCCAGCTATGAACTCGTATAAAGTTGCATTTCGAAATTCTTGAAGTTGTCTCAACATACATATTGAATATAATACATATTGAATATAATATATATCAATATCGTAGAAGATTGAATTCTCTACAACTTTTGTTTCAAAGAGTTTTCTATACGTTGAATCCTTCTCAAAATAGAGGGCGGCCCCGGTCAAAAACACCCTGTATGAAGCTTAATAATTATTGCTTAGTACAACTCCATAATGCCCTATCAATATCACATCAAAATAGTAACAATATTCGCGACATTACAATATCTTTGAGAAACACCATTGAAAGAACGGCCAACCTTTGTTCTATTACGGATACATCGAGTCAATGATCACCATCCTTGGTATCATTCACGTTGGATATGTATGGGATTTCCTAAATAGAGATTCTTACCCACACAATGTCTGGGCAACAAACTACTAGATCTCAATTAATTGAGTTGGGAACTAAAGATTTCTCGAACTTGGTACGCACGGGTTCAGATCCTTTTCCTCATTAAAGGGGATATTTATGAACTGAGATAGGAGAATGGGATGAGTTTTAGACGTTTTAATCCGATTAGTTGGGGAAGGAGCGGTGTTGGATTGAAACGTTCAGCTATATGAAGAACACGTAAAAGGTTTGAGCTTCTCTTTCGGATAAAATATTCTCCTTTTCGAATAGTTACAAGAAATTCTGTGCTTGAAGTTCATATTTGTAATATATGTGAAATAAGAATATTGAATTTTTCGTGTTGGGTTTGGTGTTGGGAAAAGAACTCCAGTAATATTCATTACTACACCAAAGGTTCTTAACAGAATAATTCCATGTGCTGAAACATGCAAGATCATGTGGAACTGGGAGTTTCAATAAAAATGCAGATGGTGAAAGAACAGAAACTGTAACAACGCCTTCACTGGAAAAATCCATACTTGAAACGATAGAAGGAGATCTTTCAAATAGTACGAAGAAGATTGCGCTGCAGCTGGAAGTTAGCCCAAAACCATACGAACAGTTCTAAAAAGGAACCTCCTACACCCATATCACATGCAGCGGGTCCAAGCTCTAGAGCTTCGGGATTTTCACCAAAAATTAATTTTTTGCAGGTGGTTGATTCATACGATGGCTTCATTTATGGACTGAGGAAACTTTCCACGAGATGCTATTATGAACTTCAACAATGAACATTTATGGACCGGCTAAAATCCCCACGTTATCAGAGAAAGTCACTTTCAGCAACAATTTTCGCTGAACATTTGGATAGGAACGATTGGTGACTACCTAGTTGGCCCATTTTTCCATCAGCAAAATAACAGGTGAATCTACCAGGGACTTTTTGCGGAATCATTTACCCATTTATATTATTGAAAGAAGTGCCGGTACTTGTAAGATGCAACATGTGGTTTATGCACGACCAGGCTTCAGCTTATTTTAGTGTTCTTACTCGTTAGCATATCGACATCACCTACCCTAACCGCAGGACTAGACATGCAGAACCTCAAAATTGGCCAGCCTACAGTCCTAATATGAATCCTCCAGAGTTTTATTCAAGGGGTCATCTGAAGGCTCTTGTTCATAAAATTTCTGCACCAGGTGTGGATGACTCGAGAAATCGTATAATTGACAATTGCAAATTCATAAGGAATACTCCGGGTATTTTTGAAAGTGTCAGGCAGTTAATGACAAATCGATGGCAGTCACGTATTTTATCAGAAGGTGGAAATTGTTTATTATTCACTTATAGATTTTATTTTATGTTGTCCATGGATAGTTTTCAGAAGTGATTTTTTTCCCGGAAACAAACTTGATATGAAAAAAACACAAGCGACAAATATTTGTATTTTTAGTTGCTCAATTAAAAAAAATAAATAAAAAACTACGCAAAATGTCAGTGGCGTTCTTTTTACTGTAGTGCTCACTGAGACACCACTGGACCTAATAATTTCTTGCTAGTATCGCCCTGCATCTCAGAAACAAAGCAACTCCGGACATATGTTTATGGGATTTTTTTCTGAAAACGATCTATCGAATCACCGTAGTTGGGAAACATCCTGTATACTATGATATTTCCACGATTTTAATCTACCAAAAAAGCAATATGCATACGATCTGACTAATTGGCTCAAACCTCATAATGAATATTGCATGAATTGAAATCATAGGCAGTACTTTATATAATCCCAAATGTTATTGTTTTCTTGGAAATACTCGAACGGTGGAATATGGCTATTGTACTCATCCTCTTAGTCCTGGAATAATGATTACAGAGCTTTTGCATACTATTATGGAGAAAATTGTACACAGAAATGAAAGCTTTTCATACATGATTCATGAACGCCAGTGACGTTCTTCCAATAATTTACATTATTCAAAGACTAATGTGTGCAATAATATGTTGAACTTTCATAATGGGATTTACAGAAATAAGAAGAAACAGCAATTACTCAATCATATATTGAAATAACCTCCAGAATTATATGTTACATTGCATATTAACGAGTAAACTGTTTCGAAATTTCAGATGAATATTCACGAATTGCATTCAAATTCAACTGAAAAAAGCCTTTCTTGAATAATGTTAGTTATACTTGTGATGCACTGTTTTGAACCTTTGGTGTAGTAATAAATATTACTAAAGTTTTATCCCAACAGCAATATGATAGATAGATAGATAGATAGATATTTATTCATGCCATTACACAAAGTGTTTTTACATACGTCAAATCAATAATTTGATAAACTCAAAAGAACACACA